>JAFVLL020041065.1:0-29104 GCA_021397915.2 Tor tambroides
TTTATATTGTTAATGTTAAGTTTACAGAAACTCATCTTCCTTCTGCTGCAGCTGTCAGTCATTCTCCGCTCAGCATTCAAACAGCACGTCACGTTCAGTTATGACAGTCAGCACGGTAAAACTCTCTCTCCAAGATGATATATTCCCATTATAATACTTGATGTGTAGATAAAGGTCTGGGGATTCGAATAAAATGATTATATCTTGCTAGAGTTCATTGCTCTCTCATTTCTCTTCTCTTTGTTTGTACCGTGTGGAGTGCAGCGTGCTGTGACTAATGCTGCTTCAAACACATCATTCTGCACCCTAGATGTGAGAGTAAGGGCTATCCCAATTCTCGTTTTGATCGAGGGGTAGGGCTAAGGGGAAGTGGTAGATACCCCTTAAAACCAAGCATTTTCGCGAGTTTACTTGAAACCTAGGGGTACCCAGAACACACTGCGCAACCAGCAACAATGGCGGCCAGATCATCCAGAGAGTCCCATAAATGTAAGTATTTTCGGCTTAAACAATTGATTTAAAAATTCCGACAGTCTTGTTTTGTGCTCTACACAGTCGTGTACATATATATTTGCAACCATGTTCTTAATTGAAACGTTTAAAAAAAAAAAAAAATGCTAGTTTGCTACGCTAACGTTACATTGCTGATTTGCACAACAGTCCCGCATTTCTCTGACTAGCCTTGAATGGACTCCATGCATGTCTACAGTTTTAACTAAACTCCATTAGCAGCGAATTTCGTTTGATATCAGTGCATAACACTACTTGCTTTGGTGACGTAGCAGCCAGCTAGCGACGATGTATGATGACGTAACCGTAACCAAGTGGTGTCTCATTTCATAGGGGTATGTTTTCACCCCTAGCGCTTACCACTCGGTTTCGAGGGACAAGGGCTAGGGGTAAGACGAAGGGGTAGGGGAAGGGGAAAATTAGTGCCTATAAAAGCGCTGAAGGCGTGAATCAAATAATAAATGAATAGTCTGATTCTAGGTTTCCATTAACCATGGTATAAATATTGGGGGGTTGTACTTGCTAGTTTTGGTTATTGGGGGGGTTATATCCCTCCTATCCCCCAACCCCCCCGTAAACTACACCCCTGGTACAAACACACATGCTGCATCCCAATTCGCCTACTTATACTATGCCATAAAAGTATGTACTATTCTTGTGAAGAAAAAGTACATGATTTTGAGTATGTAGCAGAATAGTAGGCAAGCTTTGGGACATACTACTTCGTCATAACTGCGTCTTTAACGGACGATCTGTTGCATAGTTACATGCATTCTGTCACTGTTCAAACTGCCCTGGGTTCTGCATCAATATAAAGGCCCTGAATGACCTAAGCCTCTGGTGTGAGAAGAGACCCCAAGGGCCATTTTTTGGGTCTTGGCACTGGCTCCTTCTCACCACCCATGTTTGTAGTTTTTAAACACTTTTTATGCATGTTTGTAGTTCTAATTGAATCCTCATCCACCGCACAATGTGTTGTGGGCAATATTAGCCGTTAGAGTGTGCATCGATCTGCACTTCGAATTTTAATCTCAAGTAGTAGACCATCCGGGAATCTTTGGCATACTCTTTTCAGCATACTATGATTTGGGACATACTAATTCTATTTTCGAATGCTATTTAGGACAGATAGTATGTGAATTGGGAGGTAGCAACAGCTTTTCACTTCACAAGATGTTAATTGATGGACTGGAGTCGTGTGGATTATTGTGATGTTTTTATCAGCTGTTTGGACTCTCATTCTGATGGCACCCATTCACTGCAGATGATCCATTGCTGAGCAAGTCATGAAATGCTAAATTTCTCCAAATCTGTTCTGAGGAAGGAACAAACTCATTTACATCTTGGATGAGCTGAAGGTGAGGGTACATTTTCAGCAAATTTAAATTTTTTGGTGAACTATCCCTTATGTTACAGTCCAGGATACTTCTCACCTGTTTTGTCTTGCCACCTTTGGTTGGTGCCATCTGTATGACTTTCATGATCTCAACAGGCCACAATCTACATTCTGCAATCCTGCGGGAAAGACTGAGAAAAATAGGAAGCCGTGATTGGAGTCCATGAATTTCAGGACACAGGAGTGAGTGCACTGATTAAAAGTGTTGTTTGCTCACCAGGCCACACCTCCTGCATCAATAAAGCAACGATGTGCCGTATCCCAGCTCACTCTTTTCTGGTTACACTCAGCATCTGCTCTGAAATCCTTGTCCTTTAACACACAAACAGATCAACGTGCTGACATATTCCTTCCACATCCATCATTGAAGTGTCCATTAATGGTCACTTAAGTCACCTCTACGTCAGTAAGGTCTCCGTGATCCGTGTCTATGGGTTCTGCATCAATGTAAAGGCCCTGAATGACCTCGGCCCCTGGTGCGAGAAGAGACCCCAAGGGCCATTTTTTGGGTCTTGGCACCGGCTCCTTCTCACCACCCATTTTTAAGACGCCATTGGAGAATAACAAGACTTGCTCTTTCTGTAAAACAACGAATAGACAATGTAAGACTTTTTATTTTTAGGCAAGTTATTATTTTAGACATAAAAATATTTTACATATATCTAAACATATTTTATTAGACCAACAAACTTCACGCTTTCAATTTTTAAATTATATTTTTTGACTTTTTTTGGCACTTGCTATATGAACAACTTAAGCAATGTATTAATTGAAAAAAATCTGAATAGAATTTTTATTATTTTTAGTGCTGTCAAACGATTAATCGCGATTAATCGCATCCAAAATAAAAGTTTTTATTTACATAATATACGTGTGTGCTGTGTATATTTATTTTGCATATATAAACACACACACACACATACATTATATATTTTGAAAATATTTACATGTATTTACATGTATATATTTATATTCATATAATATATATTATATATTTAATATATAAACATAAAATATTTTTCATGAATATATACATGCATGGCTGTGTATTTATATATACATAATAAATATACACAATACACACACATATATTATGTAAACAAAAACTTCTTAAAACTTCTAAAAACTTAATCGTGATTAATTGTATGACATCACTAATTATATTATATAAAAAATATTTATATGACAAGAATAAATGGTTTATAATTTACAGGTATATTGAAGAATATTGTCTAGTACCATGAAATCCCCTCAAAATACAAAACAGTCAAGAATAAATCTAATTGAAACACAATCGGTCAACCGTTTGGAGTCATTTAGATTTTTTAATGTTTTTGGGAAAAAAAAAAAAAAAATTATTCTCACCAAGGATGCATTTATTTGATCAAAAATACAATAAAAATAAACACTTGTCTCTTACCGTGGCTGAGACAGGCATCTGCAGGGCAGCTACATAGTGGGATGGAGGTGTGGAGGCAGGATTCCAGACGTCGGGAACAGAATACGCCGTCTCCACGGTGACCATCAGCACATTAGAGTCAGAGCGCTGGGCATCAGAGAGCAATGGCTCGGGAACATTCACCGTCACATCGAGTGTGGACTGTGCATAGAAATACATACAAAATATGTAACGTTACCTTATATCAAAACATACAGTAGTTATGTAGTGGTGTAAAAATGTGGTTGATGAACATTGTCTTTACTTTTACACCATCCTCATGTACGGCAACGTCTGCCGGTGATCCGGGCACCGCGTGAAGAAGCACAGTGGATGAGAAGCTACACTGACCTAGAATAAAAATATCACCGATATTAAAGGGATAGTTCACTTTGAAATTAAAATTGATATCTATCAGCTTACCCCAAGGGCATCCAAGATGTGGGTGTCTTTTTTTCTTCAGTAGATCCAATTTTGATATTTTTAGGTCAAACCGCTCTAGTCTGTCAGTCATATAATGGCAGGTATAGGTCACTGTCTCTATAAGAGGGAAAAAGAACATGCACAGAGAAATCCAAATTAAACAATTCCCCATCGTAACTACACATTGATGGCCTAAGGCACGAAACGAGCGGTTTGCGTGAGAAAACGAACAGTATTTATATCGTTTTTTACCTCTTGTACACAACCATGTCCAAGTGATCTGAGTGCGCGCGTGCATATAAATACTGTTCGTTTTCTCACGCAAACCGCTCGTTTTGTGCCTTAGGCCATCAATGTGTAGTTACGATGGGGAATTGTTTAATTTGGATTTCTCTGTGCATGTTCTTTTTCCCTCTTATAGAGACAGTGACCTATACCTGCCATTATATGACTGACAGACTAGAGCGGTTTGACCTAAAAATATCAAAATTGGATCTACTGAAGAAAAAAAGACACCTACATCTTGGATGCCCTTGGGGTAAGCTGATAGATATCAAATTTTAATTTCAAAGTGAACTATCCCTTTAAACCTCACGAATATGAGAATCCATAAAAAGTGCCTTAAAATGTGTAAAGTTTGAATCAAATGAGTAAAATGAAATAGTTTAACCTCGCAGCAGTGGCAGCAGATCCACGACGGCTTGTCCAAGTACATTGGTTTTCTCCTCTTTTTGTTTTTTCTCTTTTGGTAAGATCTCGAACACTGTTACTGAGAATACACATTTCTGTTTACATTTAACCATGAACAATTTAACATTTAAAATCAAGTCATCTATACTGTATCTATATATGGATAGATGGATAGATGGATAGATGGAATATTTATCATTTAATTTGTAGCTAAATTTACACTGCACAAAATGTTTTCTTATTTTTGTAATTTGGATATATTTTCCATTACAAATATCTAAAATATCTTCTTGCTTAAGAAGCAAAATGACTTTTAAGAAATCTCTTAATAAGTCTTAAAAATTGTCTGAAAAAAAATATCAAAAGTGAGTTTACTGTATGTTTAAAACAAGAAAAAACACATTCATTTTGATCATTTTTTTTTAGAAACGAGAAGTCATTTTGCCCCTCAAGTAAATGTAGCTTGGTTTAAGAATTTTTAGATATTTGTGCCAGAAAACGAGACAAAAATACTCATGTTGAATACTCACGTATGACAGGTTTATGTGCCACATCATCCAGTGTATGTGCTACTTCTGAGCACTCAAAACTACAGGTGAAATGGTAAACCACATCTTTGTCCACAGGAACGTCCAGTTTTTGTGAGTCTCCCAGCACACATCCATTAAACTCCACCCGAACAAAACTGAGACACGAATCAGTCCTACTGCCCCTCTGAAATAATCACAAACGAGGGTGAAAATTTACTTATAATACCAAAACACACAACAGCAAAGATTTTATTATAGTACTAGTGTGAAAATGCCACACTACTACAGCTATTCTTACTACTGTAACACCATAACAATAAATTAATATTCACATTCAAACAGTGCAAGAGGCTTTTAGAAACTCTCGATTGTTTTGTATATTTATACATTGTCATTTACTTTTTTCAAGTCAGTGGTGGCAAATGCCAAGGTTGTTTTTTTTATTATTATATTAGATTTTATTAATATTACCACAGTTTTATTGCAGCAGTTGTAGTGGAGACCGGGGCAAGTTGTCACACTGTTCACTTCAGTGAATATTATTTCTCATGGTAGGATTACTGCTGAAAGTCAGATTCTTCTCAAATTCAAGAAGACAATTTTTAACTTAGTGTTTTAAACCGCTAGAAACAGCAACTCTACATTTCTATAGCCGTCCCTCGTGTGACAACTTGCCCCGGTTAAGCTTACCATTATTCGATAGTTATTTTATTTGAATGATTGATTGTAACATTTTTAATGATTTTAGTGACTTCTTACCAAATGATTTCCCGACAGAACACTGATCTGCACCGGCACAGCTCTCCCAAACTCTCTGTGATTCTCCATGTTGAAAAACTAAACGACTTTCTCCTCAACTCAACGCTAAACAACTGTTGCTCAGCTCTAGCTTGTTTCCATAGAAACGACGCACAGTTTCAATCTCGCGATATGTGAGTTGGCGTCTTGAGAAGTCGAGCTGTGAACAAGATGGAGCGCACGGAAGTTTGATGCTAATTTTTCCGTTTGTCAGACTTTATTTTGACAGTCTGAGTTACATACGATTCATTTAAATCCCTCAACGAGCTGGAGGTACATAAAGGATGGATAAAGGAAAGTGAAAGCTGTGTTTTTAGACGCTAACGTGCGCTTCCTGGCGGGTAACTTGAATCACTCCATGATAAGAGTCTTGAATCTTCATATATATAACGTTATACTGACTGAATGTAGACTTACTGTACTTTAGTACGCACTCTTTAGTACGCTTTAGTGGATTTCTAACTGAACTTTGTGTCATTTATGCTTCAAAACCGTCTGCATGTACACTACCATTCAAAAGTTTGGGATCAGTAAGATTTTTAATGTGTTTTAACGAAGTTTCTTGCTCATCAAGGCTGTATTTATTTGATTAAAAATACAGAAAAAAACCCTGTAATTTTGTGAAATATTATTGCACTTTAATTTAACAGTTTCTGTTTTAGTATACTTTAATTTATCATTTATTCCTGTGAAGCAAAGCTGAATTTTCAGCATCATTTCTCCAGTATGTCAAATGATCCTTCAGAAATCAATCTAATATGCTGATTTATAATCAATGTTAGAAACAGTTGTGATGCTTCCATTTATTTTTTATTTATTTATTTTTTGGAACCTGTGATACTTGTTTCAGGATTCTTTTATGAATAAAAAATGAAAAAGAACAGCATTTATTCAAAATAGATATCTTGTGTTACAGTATACACTACTATTCAAAAGTTTGGGGTCAGTACATTTTTCTTTTCTTTCTTTTTTTTAAAGAAATTAATACTTTTATTCAGCAAGGATGTTAAATGGATAAAAAAAATGATAGTAAAGACATTGTTAGAAAAAGATTTCTATTTTAGATAAATGCTGTTCTTTTTTAACTTTTTATTCATCAAAGAATCCTAAAAAAAGTATCACAGGTTGCAAAAAAATATTAAGCAGCGCAACAGTTTCAACATTGATAATAAATCAGCATATTAGAATGATTTCTGAAGGATCATGTGACACTGAAGACTGGAGTAATGATGCTGAAAATTCAGGTTTGCATCACAGGAATAAATTCTATTTTAAAGTATATTAAAACAGAAAACCAATACTAGAAATTGTAATAATATTTTACAATATTACTGTTTTTTCTGTATTTTTGATCAAATAAATACAGCCTTGATAAGCAGAAGAGACTCCATTAAAAAAACATAAAAAATCTTACGGATCCCAAAATTTTGAACGGCAGTGTATATGTGACTGTTTAAATAAATTACAATAAAAGTTAAAAGGTGATTAATATGGTAAAAAAAACAAACAAACAGATATAGCATCTATAATTCCAAACATTCATGAACACATTTACCTAAAATCTTTGTAGGTAAATGTGTGTATTTTTCCCAGATATTGAGCATGTCTCTTCTTCATGCTGTCGATGAAGCTGTCAAGATGTGCAAAGCTGAGGAATCAAGACTCACTGAAAACATCCGACAGTGCAAGGAGATTTTACGCTCAATGTGCGGTGATCTAAATGGTTATCTTGTTGTTATAACGTTCTTGTGTTGTAAAAAGTTCAAGTTTATTTAGAAAAGCTTAATTTATGCCATATTTTTGCAGGAGAACCCGTGTGACAGAAACCAGTGAGCTGGAAACTGCAGCAGCCATCGGTGCTAAAGACGGTTAGAGGAAAATCATTTATCTATTTAAATTTATTTGTCATATCATCCCACATCATAAATTACACAATCGATCTTTGTTTCTGCCTTCTAAAGCAGATATTCTGCCTGAAGAAAAACAAGAAATTGAATTGTTGGAGCAGGTTTTAAAAAAAGCACTGAAAATCCGCAGCACATCTGAGGCTCATAAAGAACTTCACCCTGACAGTAAACACCCTAATGAGAGAAAAAATAAAGCACTCATTAATTATACTGTTAAAGAGGAAGATCAAAGAAAGCTGGTGAAATCTGTCCCTCTCTCTGAGACGTACAAAAAACCCATTCATCACAGACGGGCCGGAGGGAATGTGACCCATGGGGCCCCCTGGACACGGCCGGTTCTGGTCCGGAAGGGACCGAGTGCTCATCCGGTAGTCAATGGAAGGCCGTCAGTCCCAAAGAGCGCTTCAGCGAAGATCTCTTCCACACGTTCCCTGCAGAAGATGTGTGTCAAAGCCACAAACGCTGAAGAGTCATCTGAAGATAATTCCCCATCAGTCTCCTGCCAAGAAGTGTCAGCATCTGGTAAAGATGGGAAAGTCACAACAGGAAGTGTGCAGTCTAAGGAACAATGGTATGTATATGATCAGATAGTCATCTTTGTTGTGTGCAAACATGAAATTGTTCTTTAATCAAATGCATACACTATATTTTCAAAAGATATTAATGCAATAATGCATTACATTTATCAAAGTGACAGTTGTTATAGAAGACTGATATTATAAATAAGTGTTGTTCTTTTGAACTTTCTGTTCATCATAGATTCCAAAAAAATGTCAAGCAGAACAACTGTTTTCAACATTGAAAATAATAAGTAATGTTTCTTAAGCAGTTAATCAGCATATTAGAATGATTTCTGAAGGCTCATGTGACACTGAAGACTGGAGTAATGATGCTGAAAATTCAGCTTTGCACATTTTAACATATAATTAAATAGAGAGGTTATTTTAAATTGCAATAAAATTTAACAATATTACTGTTTTTACTAAATATTTGATCAAATAAAATACATTTTTGAATGGTATGTTATATGTGTTGTATAAATATTAAATATTTTCAAATGTAGCTTTTATGGCTTTTCTTTGTTGTTGTTGTAGGTTGCCATCTCCTTTGTTACCAGCTTGGCGAGCACAGAGAACAAAACAGAAGCGGTCAGTCTGAAGTTGTCTTTAAAAATTAAAGGAATATTGTGGGTTCACTACAAGCTGAGCACTTTCAGTAGCGTTTGAGGCATAACATTATTTAGTAAATAATTCATACTTTTAAAATCGTGTCACAGTAAAGCACTTACAATGGATTTAAATGAAACAACGCAAACCTTAAAATACTGTTTTGAAATGAAGGTCACGGGACATACATTTTAGCATGAAACTAGTGTAATAAAAATCACTTGCTCGCCTTGTCTGTGAAACATCAGTTTTTAGTCTTGTTATGAAGATGTAAAGCAGGTAATTCTTCTTTTTTTTCACACATTACACACAAGTAGTATTTTCAAACTGAGAAAAATCTAAACATAAAATGATGCCAGTGACTTATAAGTAGAGGTTTAACTGCCTAGAAGAGTAGTTATAGTGCCAAGTTTGTAAGAAAGACTTCATGTAAGTGCTTCATGTAAATAAATACCTTGCTCCATTGACTTCAGTTGTACCTTCATTACCATGATTTTCCCTTTAAACAGATGTTGATAGAGCGTTACTTGCATTAAACACAAAATATTTCTTATAATATATAAATATATGTAGAACAATGAATTACACCTATTGTTGTGAGAAAAAAAAAGCCTTTTCTTTCAGATTGTGGAAGAAAGTGTTAACCCAGCAATCAAAGCCAGTACCAGAGAGAACCAAATTCATAGAGAGACTGCGAGACACTGTATCCTTTTCAGATCAGTATCACCTCAGACATGATCAGTGTATCTGTGCAATCATCATTACTCCTGTTGTTGTGGACCCTCAGGCCATCCAAGATGATGAGTAGATGAGTTTATTTATTCATCAGAACAGATTTGGAAAAATGTAGCATTTTATCACTTGTTCACCAATGGTTCACCAGTGGATCCTCTGCAGTGAATGGGTGCCGTCAGAATGAGAGACCAAACAGCTGATAAAAACATCACAATAATCCAGTAATCCACACAACTCTAGTCCATCAGTTTACGTTTTTTGAAGCGAAAAAAAACATGCAGCTTTTCACATCACAAGACATTAACTGTTGGACTGGAGTGTTGTGGGTTACTTGTGGACTATTGTGATGTTTTATCAGCTGTTTGGACTCTCATTCTGACGGCACCCATTCACTGCAGAGCATCCATTGGTGAGCAAGTGATGAAATGCTAAATTTCTCCAAATCTGTTCTGAGGAAGAAGCAAACTCATCTACATCTTAGCTTGAAAGTGAGTAAGTTTTCCATTTATGGGTGGACTGTTCCTTTAAAGGTGCTGTATGTAGGATTGAACTAGGTATTGCAGTCCAAATTCAAAATATTGGAGAGGGTTTTTTTCACCCGGCCTCTCCTCCTTAGACTTGACGCACATGCAGGTTGCCAGATTAATGACAACAACAGGAACGAGCGCACATGACGATGAATGACATGAAATACGCTGTGTTTTCCACCATCTGGCAACCCGGGGTGCCGAAATACAATTGGGTAAACTGGTAGTGGGCGGGTTTCACAAACCAAAACAGAGACCGACATTCCGGCCCGGAACGCACATTTTCAAAGGAGAATAACTGACTGTAGCATTGTTTTTTTTAGATAAACAAGTATGTTAACTTAGCATGTTTCTTAAATATCTGCAAACATATTATGGTATTTTTATGCTTTAGTAGAGTCAAAAACTTACGCACAGCACCTTTAAACATGACATCTGACTAAAATCTAGTAGTATTTTGTTGTTGTTGTATGTTCCTAAGCTGCTGTTGTTATCAGTTCCCGTCCGAATTGCCTTCTGTATGTCCTGCTGATATCACAACAGAGCTGGACGTGCTTACGCAGCGCTGTCTTGACCTGACGCACTGCTTCAACGCAGAGCTACAGGCCCAGAAGGACTCAAATTCAGGTACCCGCGCCTGGGTCAGAAAGATGGAGGGCTGCAGGAAGGCAGAAGTGTGTGGGTGGAAGTAGGGGCCTGAGAAATGAGCAACTGGACAAAAAGGATCCTTCCAAGGATAACACTGTCATCTAGCCTTTATTCATCTGAGTCACAGGACGTTTCAGAATCAGGAAGCTCATTTAGAATAGACAGAGACCAAGATATATGTATGTGTGTGTGTGTGTGTGTCACAGGGACCTTGCGTGAGAGAGAATATGAGTCCTTGCAGATGCTTGAGGGTTTGGAGAGGATGACGACAGAGCTTATTGCGTGTGCTGATCATCGGAAGAAAGGTACTTCAGAATCTCCAGCTGCACAAACCATTTGACGTCATTTTCATGTCAGGGTTCCTTGCTTGTGATGCTATTCATTTGTTAGTCACTTGCTTAATGAAAATTTACCAAACTATTAAAACCATTTCAGTGTGCAGGTCAAGAACAAAGTAGTGTGTTAAAGAGTTATTAAACACACATTGACCTTTTGTGACAACATGCCTCAGTAGCAGATTATGTAACATCAAGTAAGTTGTAACAGTTATAGGTTATTTAATAGCTTCTCAGCTATATTTACACATGAAACAATTATAAAACACAAAACAAATATAAAATATTACGAAATGTTAAACCATTTTTTTTACCAGCAGAAACTGTAATTAATACATTTTAATTTATAGAATGTAATTTTATTTATTATTATTATTATTATTATTGATAAATAGAATGTTTATGTAATAAATTATAATACTAAAATAAATTAAGATGCTAATATTAAATCATAATTTAATTATATTTTATTTTTTATTTTAATATTATTATTATTATTATTATTATTATAAAATAAATTATCATTTTATTTAACGCATGTATCAGCTTGTCCCAACCTGACATTTATGAAAATTTATTTTGTCACAATTAACACAATTAAACCTTTCAGTTCAAATCTGCCTTTATTATATAGTGGATTCTTGTCTGAATAAAAAGGTAGATATTACACCACCAACAGATAATTGTAAGTTTACTTAATGATAAACTGAATGTTTTAACCGGGGCTAGTTGTCACAAAAAAATGGTTTTGTGTGTTGGTGTTCTTAAAGAACCCTAACCAACATACAAAACCATTTTTGTGACAACTAGCCCCGGTAGTTTATTCTGTATGTTCACATGGTATTTGTAGTGATCACAAGCTTACTGTATATTCTGAGTTCAGTCTACTGCAATAAAACACATCTTCAGGCTATTTGTGTCTAATGTGGTGTCAGTAGCCTGTAATCTGTTCACTCTCCATTAAACACGGCCAGTTGTGTCTGCTCTGTGCCCAGTATCACAAATTCATTCACGATTTCTACAAGTTGACACACTGTCCATTTCAAGAAGACAAAATTGCCATCCCTTTCTCAATGATGTTAACGGTTATATTTTTTCTAATTTATTTTGAAGTGTTCCCTTAGGATTTAACGGTTAAAATCTCAAAGCCTCTCACATGGTTCTTCATTTTGAAACTTCATCCTTCTCAAACCCAAAGAAATTCCCCGACCCGGAGGGATCAATATACGAGAGTTCCCATGTTCATGCTTCTTGGGAAAGCAATTAATGTACTTTAGATGCTTGCTAATTTTCCATGTTATGCCTTATTCTTGGCATTTGGTATTATTAAAGTATTATTAAGAAGATTATTTATAATACATAAAAATGTTCTAAAATATGTTGTAATATGTAAAAATATTCTAAAATATGTTCTGTATTCTATAGTGCTGTCAAACGATTAATTGCGATTAATCGCATTCAAAATAAAAGTTTGTTTACATTATATAAATATATACATGTAAATATTTTCAAAATATATACTGTATGTGTGTGTATTTATATATACATAATGAAAATATACAGTACACACACGTTACATAAACAAACGTTTATTTTGTGATTAATCGTTTGACAGCACTAATAGTCTAATATATTAAAATCTTATTACAGATTTTGCAGTCTAGTTGTGAATTTGCTTCACTGTGCAATTCATACAGCTTGATCCGAATCATACAGGGTGATAAACTGGATGTAGTTCTAATGCAAATCTTCCCTGTGTTTCTCAGACTGGGAGAGGTGGGATATGAGGATCTCTGGAGCTTTGCGTCCCGTCCGGAGGAGAGGTGAATGGGGCGACCTGGCCCGTTCCTGCCTGCCACCCATCCTGTCGTACAGCAGTGAGGCTGAACTGAGAGAGCTGGAAAGCCAAAGGCTCAGAGTAGAACAACTTCAGCAGGCCGTTCGTCTTCAGCAGGTTTAATATACTTTCTTTCTTATATTCAGGAAGTAGCTTTTTCTTCTTGTTTTATATTCATCAGCTTCTGTTTTAAACCCTAGTGAGCTGACTAGCTAGACAGCAGTCATAAATTCCATCCAAAATAAGGTATCTTACAGCAGAAGAATTTTAAGGCAGCCCTGCATTTATCCCTCATTAGCAAGTCCCTCAAAGCATTGCATGGATCCTGAACATCTGAATCCTGAATATCGCGTTCAAAATCGAAAGCGATTCGTCTGCGATTATGAACGCGATATTGCCTAGCTTGTCGGTGAACTACGGCTCTATGTAGTAAATGCCGCTCCATCTGAAAACAGGTGATGGAGATTTACTGCTAATCACGGAACCGGCTTTACTGACGAGATGCGCATGATAATCGAATTCGATTAATTGCACAGCCCTACTAAAAATGGTTAGAATTAAAGTTGCGATGAAATATAAATAGTAGGGCTGCAAAACGATTAATTGCAATTAATCACATTCGAAATAAGATTGTTTACAAACTATATGTGTGTGTACTGTACAGGTGCTGGTCATATAATTAGAATATCATCAAAAAGTTGATTTATTTCACTAATTCCATTCAAAAAGTGAAACTTGTATAATGTATACATTCATTCCACACAGACTGATATATTTCAAGTGTTTATTTCTTTTAATTTTGATGATTATAACTGACAACTAATGAAAACCCCAAATTCAGTATCTCAGAAAATTAGAATATTGTGAAAAGGTTCAATATTGAAGACACCCGGTGCCACACTCTAATCAACTAATTAACTCAAATCATCTGCAAAGGCCTTTAAATGGTCTCTCAGTCTAGTTCTGTAGGCTACACAATCATGGGGAAGACTGCTGACTTGACAGTTGTCCAAAAGACGACCATTGACACCTTGCACAAGGAGGGCAAGACACAAAAGGTCATTGCAAAAGAGGCTGGCTGTTCACAGAGCTCTGTGTCCAAGCACATTAATAGAGAGGCGAAGGGAAGGAAAAGATGTGGTAGAAAAAAAGTGTACAAGCAATAGGGATAACCGCACCCTGGAGAGGATTGTGAAACAAAACCCATTCAAAAATGTGGGGGAGATACACAAAGAGTGGACTGCAGCTGGAGTCAGTGCTTCAAGAACCACTACGCACAGACGTATGCAAGACATGGGTTTCAGCTGTCGCATTCCTTGTGTCAAGCCACTCTTGAACAACAGACAGCGTCAGAAGCGTCTCGAGACAAAAAGGACTGGACTGCTGCTGAGTGGTCCAAAGTTATGTTCTCTGATGAAAGTAAATTTTGCATTTCCTTTGGAAATCAGGGTCCCAGAGTCTGGAGGAAGAGAGGAGAGGCACAGAATCCACGTTGCTTGAGGTCCAGTGTAAAGTTTCCACAGTCAGTGATGGTTTGGGGTGCCATGTCATCTGCTGGTGTTGGTCCACTGTGTTTTCTGAGGTCCAAGGTCAACACAGCCGTATACCAGGAAGTTTTAGAGCACTTCATGCTTCCTGCTGCTGACCAACTTTATGGAGGTGCAGATTTCATTTTCCAACAGGACTTGGCACCTGCACACAGTGCCAAAGCTACCAGTACCTGGTTTAAGGACCATGGTATCCCTGTTCTTAATTGGCCAGCAAACTTGCCTGACCTTAACCCCATAGAAAATCTATGGGGTATTGTGAAGAGGAAGATGCGATATGCCAGACCCAACAATGCAGAAGAGCTGAGGGCCACTATCAGAGCAACCTGGGCTCTCATAACACCTGAGCAGTGCCACAGACTGATCGACTCCATGCCACGCCGCATTGCTGCAGTAATTCAGGCAAAAGGAGCCCCAACTAAGTATTGAGTGCTGTACATGCTCATACTTTTCATGTTCATACTTTTCAGTTGGCCAAGATTTCTAAAAATCCTTTCTTTGTATTGGTCTTAAGTATTATTCTAATTTTCTGAGATACTGAATTTGGGGTTTTCATTAGTTGTCAGTTATAATCATCAAAATTAAAAGAAATAAACACTTGAAATATATCAGTCTGTGTGGAATGAATGTATACATTATACAAGTTTCACTTTTTTGAATGGAATTAGTGAAATAAATCAACTTTTTGATGATATTCTAATTATATGACCAGCACCTGTATATGTATATCTAAATACACACACGTGTATATTTTTAAAAAAAATATTTGTATGTAAATAGATTTATACTTGTATATAATTTATATTATAAGAATGTAAATATTTTAAATATAAATCTAACATATTTTTCCTTAGTATATACCTGTGTGTGTGTATGTGTGTGTGTATTTATATATACATAACAAATGTACACACACATACAGTATGTCAACATAAACCTTTATTTCTAATGCAATTAATCATTTTGCAGCCCTTATAAATAGCGATAAATCCATTTCTGTTGTTATAGTTTTAGCAATTTAAGCTGTTTTTTCGACATTGATGATGATAAAGAAAAATGTTTCCTGAGCAGCAAATCAGCATAACAGAAGGATCTGAAGGATCATGTGACACTGAAGATGGAGTAATTATGTTGAAAATTCAGCTTTGATCACAGAAATAAATTATATTTTGATAAATATTCAAATAGTAAACAGTTATTGGAAGTTGTAATAATATTTCACAATTTTATTGTTTTTACTGTATTTTTGATCAAAGAAATGCAGCCTTGGTGATCAGCAGAATCTTACTTGTCTTAATAATAATAATTATTATATATATATATATATATATATATACATATATATTTAATAGTTCTAGTGCATCACATTTTTAATGTTTTAAAATGAAATTAAAATGACAAATGTTAACTAAGATGCTTTTTGAAATACATTTTTTTTGTTATGTTTTACTTTATTTCAGTCCATGTTTATTTTATTTCATGGAATGATTTAGGGTTCCAGTTTCATTCTTAGTTTAATAACCTTGTGGCATACACTGTATGCTATCGCGGTATACAGCAGAGCAGTAATCAAATGTTGCCCTGTTTTCTGTTTTTAGGCGATGTCTGATAGCCTTGCATCTTACCGGAGCTCTGGTCCCGGATCCGCTGGACCCAGTGCCGTGGTTCTGCGTGGCATGTACTCGTTGCTAGCGGAGGGAGGGGTTCAGTTTCCATCTCTGGTTTTGGATTCGGAGTCAGACTGAGCAAAAACAAGACAGTATTTCAGGGTTAGTGGACTGAATTCCCTGAAGAACAGCAGGGAAGTTTTCCTGCGAACTGTCACAAAGCCGCTCTCCAAACTCTTTCCTGCGAAAAACTGTAAAAAGCGTGTTCAGCGTGTGGGTTTGGCTCGGATGTTTAACAATCGGTCACGTGACTAGAGAGTGCAGCTGCTGCTAAGAAACTCAAATAAAGCTTCCAGCTGATGTCTCTCGTGATCCGTGAGTCAGGATTTCATTTCGTGTCATGCTCCTCCATCCCGCTTATATTATTTGGCTCTCTGATGAGTTCTTCCTGTTTGAATTCATTACTCAATGCGCCAAACCACTGGCATCTTTTGAATATGTGTAGCATGTGTCCTGCTGAAGCCTGTGGTGTTGTGTGGTGTTTGTGCCAGCAGAGGGTGATGTGTTCTTAATGCTGTCCTGAATGTCTTCCAGAGCCACTGTTGACAGCATGTGTGGCATGACGTCTGTTAGGACAGAAAGTCATTTAGACTCGTACCACAGTTTATGAAAACAAACAAAAGTTGTGTTTACACCAATGCAGTTCCGTATAATGAACATCTAAACACTCTGGAGCCACGTCGTACATATAAAAATTGTGTTATTCGAGCTGAGTGTCTAAATCATGCTTTTAGGGGTGAATCTAGAGTTGTAGGTATTACTGACGCAGTTCCTGTGTTTGGATTTGCGTCTATTCAAACAGTCTAGTCTGGTAACCTTGTACACCGTACAAGATTTGGAGGCCAAAACTCGATGTTTTATGTGGATTGTGTCAATGAAAATTTTCTGCTGGTTCAAGTACAGACTTTAGTCAGCATAGCGCCATATTTCATTTTTGACAGGCATGTAAATGAGGCTGTGAGGGATAGAAGTACAATGTGTTCAGTGAACTGTACTGTTGTTTAACAACATAACGATCGTTCAGTTAATGAAATGTCTTTCCTTAAAAAAAAACACTAGTCAGTTTTGAAAGTTGTGGGTTGTGAATATTACGTGAAGACTGTTAATCTATTCCACACAGACTCATTTTCATCCGCTTGGCATCTAACCTGACTAAGATCTGTATTAAAAGACATTCAGTTGATATAATTTAAAAAGGCCAACTGAAAATTTTAAATGCGGAAAGTCAACATAAACATTTGGAGTTTCGGCCTCCAAAGTCTTTTGTGGTGTACATATGGCATGATGTGAAAGTTATAATGTCACATGGTCAGGAGAGGAATTTAATAATTGCATGTAACTTTGCACAGATATTAGTATTTTTCAATAAGGTTAGTTAACTGAACTGTGTATATTTTAATGTTTCTCAGTACCTTGAGTTGCCCAATTCACTTAAATGTGTCCTTTGAGCTTAACTTCGGTCCCATGATTTTCAAAAAAAAAAAAACTTTTTACAGAAGGAATTAATTAATATTTATTTGAGCAATAAGATCGTTGGAGTATGTTTTAAAATAAAATAATGTTTCAGTCGTTCTTCTTTAAAGCTTCATTACGTTACTTATGGAAGGTTGTTTCCACCACAAGAAAGAAAGAGAATTTTTTTCCCCCCTCAAAATTGCAAGAAATAAATGCAGAACTGTGCAATTCTGAGAGAAAAAAGTCACAATTGTGAGATAAAAAGTTGAAGTTACCTGTTTTATTTATTTTATTTTTATTCTGTGGCAGAAAATAACTATTTGCGAGATGTAAACTCTGAATTGCGAGGAGAAAAAGGTCTGAATCTGCGGCATGACGTCTGTTAGGACAGAATGTCATTTAGACTTGTCTCTTAGTTTATAAAAACAAGCAAAAGTTGTGTTTACACCAATGCAATTACGTATAATGAACATCTAAACACTCTGGAGCCACATTGTACATACAAAAATGTGTTGTTCGAGCTAAAAAAAAAAAGAATTGTGAGATGTAAACTCGGAATTGCGAGGGGAAAAAAAAAAGTCTGAATTGTGAGATATGAGCTCAGAATTGAGAGGTTTTTTGTTTTGTTTTGTTTTGTTTTGTTTTTTTTTTGTCCTCAAGCAATTACCAATGTTTTGGAAGACTAAAAGATTTAATATTGAAATTGAATCACTTATGCTGCTTTCCATCCAAATCCATCTCACCTGACTTTAAGAGTTGCTCCACTGTACTTTTTTCCCCAAGTAGGAAATTCAAACGTTCTGAGTTGAATGTAACAATCAGATCTGAACTTTAGGACTGCTTGAACAGGAATGAAACTGCATCTGTTGCCTCAGACAGATTGTAGTCAATATCTGGTGTGTCTGCATCAGTTGCCATAGTGACTTCGAGAGTAGCTGTCATTGTGGAAAGACCAATTTTGCTCTTGATCGCACCCATCATGACATCTCGCAGCGCTGCTGTTATATGATGTGACTGAAATAGTTTCTTGATTCACCATTCAGAACATAATCAATCCTATTACTGCTCCTTGTGTGTAATGTTAGAAAGTCAAAGAACAAGAAAAACTACTTGAAATCTGGTCTGACCAATCAGACTGAAACAGTTTCTAAAAATCTGTTTTAATGTTATCTTTCATTTTATTTTATTATTTTTTATTTTAGTATCATTTCTAAGAATCATGTTTATTTTAGTATAGTTTCTAAGAATCATCCCATTTGTTTATTTTATTTTATATTTATTATATATTTTTTTTTAATTTTAGTATTGTTTCTAAGAATCAGATTCCATGTGTTTATTTTATTTCTATTATATTTTTATTTTAGTATTGTTTCAAAGAACCAGATTGCATGTTTTTTATTTTTATTATATTTTTTATTTTAATACCTTATCTTAGTTTGTAAGAATCATATTCCATGTGTTTATTTTATTTTATTTGTATTATTTTTTATATTGTTTGTAAGAATCAGATTCCATGTTTATTTTACTTTGAGATTTGAGACAAAAACCTACTTTTTCAAACTCCGCCTGGACCATTTGTCCAATTTTTACCAAATTTATTCTGATTTTTTTTTTGTTTGTTTGTTTGATAACTCAAGCCATCTTTGTGTAACTCAAAATCAGCATAAAATGTAATGTAATCCACATTAATTATGGATATGGGTTTCCACATTCATAGAAAAAATATATATTATTTATTTCCTCCAGTTGTAATTTCATGAAAAGTCATGGATTTTTTTTTAAATAGAGAAGTCATGGAAATGTATGTAGTAAATATAAATTGTTCTAGTTAAGGATGGCTCCAAAATGGCTTGAAACGCAAACTAAAATTGCTTTATATATAAATCTATGTAAATATTTATATAAAAAATCATGAACATTCATTAAGTCTAAAAACATGTGGGAACCCTAAATGTAGGACTGACTTCATTTCAAACTGATGTTATATACCAACCAAGAGTTTTCAGTCAGATACAGCAAAACAGCTGCTTTTCTGAACAAAATGAGTATGAAGTTAACTAAAATTAGGCAAAAAAAGCCAAATGCTCTCTTAAAATTGTGATGAGAGCATGAATATCAAAGTTTGAAATTTTGTCAGACAAGCTGCATTAGTCAAAGTGAGTATTACTTTTCCACCTGATATGTTGACTATGTAAAATGCCATTGGTTTGTGTGGTTGGGATGGTTGGTAGTTCATCTCTGACTGTTCAAACCTCTGAGTCACCACAAGCGGAGAACAAAGGAGGTACTTCTCATTGATTTCATCTCACTTTTAGAGTCCCACATGGTTTTCACACAGGCTGAGGAGCACAAAGCTGTCATGGCCGCCACCGCCAACCTGCCGAGACCAATCGATAGATCATTGGAAAGGCAAATTGATGAGCAAACAGTCGTTTTGCGTGCAACCCACCATGTGTAGCGCTCCGGGATCGCCTCCGGTGAGGTATGCATGCTCAGGATGTTCATTTATGTTCTAAACCTAGAGTGCTAAAAATGCTTATTTATGTCAGATTCAAGCAGAGCGTGTGAAAACGAGCGATGGAGAGGCTCCATGGGGCCAGTATGGGGACGGTAGCCCGCAGACAGGAGGCACAAGCTGTTCCAGACTGGGAGACAGGTGGCGCTGGGTTCACACAGCGGGCCGTGGGTGGGCGTCCTCCTCCAGCCCCCGCCCACTCCACACTGATGTCACTGACTCACCCGGGAACGCGTTCAACGGACTGATGCTCTCATCATGGGGAAAAAGTAAAAAACAACAGATGAGTGCATTGGGCGTCTGTCTGAGTGAGTTCAACCAGGACACGTTCACTTCAATCCGAAACCTAGTGCACTCCCTCCATAGGCAGCGTTTTAAGATGTCGTCTTAGCTGTGCGTGCATCCCAGAATGCACTGCGATGAGCTCCGTTAACAAGACGTTTGAAGTTTATTTACTTCAAAGATAAAATTGCAAGTAAACAGAAAAATAAAAACAAATTTTCAAAACAATCAAGAATATTAAACCAAAAAATAATAAAGATATGCATACACATACATATACATACATATTTAAGTAGATATAAATACACTCATGTACAATAAAAATTGAAATTTGAGACATGCGCAGAAGTGCAATTTAAAATAAAAAAGAACCTAAATGTTAAAGACAATATGGATGGTTGACAAAAGTGAGTCAAATGTTGAAAAGTTTTAATTGTTATTGTTAGAAATATAAATTTTTGGAGGGAAATGGAACACTTAATTTGACTCTTCGCAGGGAGTTTGATTGACAGGCAATCTGACCAATCATAACGCCGAATCTGCCATTTTGTCTGATAAACAGATCAGACAGGAGAGTAGATTAACTTCAGTGGACTTAAACTTGAAAAATTGTTCGTATTGACGTCTTTCAGTTGAAATAAAATACCATCTGATGTTCATTCATGTTTATTTCATGCTTTAATTATGAAAAGACGATCGTTCACATGTCGTTTGAACTGAAGCAATACAGCGATTTGTCACGACACATTTACAGAGAGACAAAACTGTATTTATTGTTTGAGTTTCTTAAAAAAATGACAACATTTGAAAGCTGAGACTTTGTTTCATACCAAAGGTAACCTGCTCTGTCTTGCTCCGCGATATAGTTTTTACTTCGTGAGAACATGAGGGGTGAATTCCAAACGGAAGTGATCATCCCTATGCCCTACTCCCTTCCCTAGAGCCCTTGAAGTGTGTTCTTTGAAGGGTGTAGGGCATTACTGTCTCGTATAAGCGTTTGGAACTCCCTTGGCGAAGGGAATGACGGACCAAATGTTACCTTGACATCGTTGCGCGTGTGTGCAGCATTCGCCAATTTCAACAGTTGTTGCAAATATTTCTTCTTATTATTTTATTCAAATATTATCTCATTGTGTCTTATTACTATTACACTTTTTCAAGCTAAACTTGCTTTCACTACCATTTTAAATCACATTTCTATCACTGACGAAAAATATTTTGAATTACATTAAAATAAATACAAATTTAATTAGCCTATTCTACTTCGTTTGTATGTGAAGTCGAAATCAACCCCAAAATGCATCGCACAATCTCCTAACCGAAGATCACATGATCACAAACGCAAATCACTTCCGTGAAGTGACCATCGTATGTATGTTCCCTTCGCTAACGGACTACTTGAACTGGCCCTTTTGCCATTTTGAATTCACCCTGCGTGTTGTGTGAGAGCGGCATGGCTGGTTAGACATAGCAACAGTAACTAAGGGGGGGGGTGAGTCTTTGCAGTCAAATTGAAACATTAGAAATATATTTACAGAACGTTTGCATGTGTTTTTGAGTATCATATTTGATGCATCTGGCTTTTATGGTAGTATAGTATGATATAGTGAGAATACCTAACTAGTCTATGAACTAACTGCTATTTGAACGTAAACAACATTCAGCATTTACTAGACAGTTTATGTTAGATAGTGTTGATATGAAACCAAAACAGCTGCCTGGAGGTGATGTCAATATGGCCACCAAGTGAACTGACTTCTCTTAAAAATGACTGTGGTTGATTCTCTCATGCTCAGTGATATTTTTTGAGCCGCTGCCTGTGTATTGCGTTCCAAATCAGTTATTTGTGAGGTTACATATCGTTTGGGATGCTGCCTGTGTAGACTCTCAGGGGTTTGGATTTGGAACAAAGCCATTGTGGTTTAAGTTCACTCAGACTGTCATGATCTACTCACCATCTTTCATTTTTCCACAGAACACAAAAGGAAATGTGAGGCAGAACCTCCTGCTCTTTTTACATTTTACACATAATGAAAGTAAATGAGGCCTAGTTTGACGTCACTGATTGATGTAACAAGCTGTTTTCCAAAAAAATATTAGTCATGTATTATTTTTTATATATATTTTCTGTTTATATATATATTTTTTTTTTAGATTTATTGGTGTATTTATTGTAAATTGGCCTGTTAAGGAGCATTCAACCTGTTTGAAATTCTCATCACTTGTGGGATGGATAAATTCTATGATTGCTGATTTATAATATTGTGAAATGTGTGTGTGTGTGTGTGTGTGTGTATATATATATATATATATATATATATATATATATATATATATATATATAATATATATGTATATGTGTGTGTGTGTGTGTGTGTGTGTGTATTAGTGTTTATTAGTAGTATTATTTTATTTAAATTAACCACTTCAAAACACTTCAAGTCCCTACAAGTCACCTGGACAGGATTTTATTTTATTTCATTTTATTTTACTATGGGGATATACAAAAATAATGTTGTAATATTTAATACAGTTACTGTACAAAATAATGTAACACTGAGTTAAGCACTTTGAAACATCCATCAGATTTAAAAATCAGAGATTGATTATCTTTATTTTGTTTATTTAAGTTTCATTGGTGGTATTTAGTGTAAATTGATCTATTCAAATGCTGTCAACCTGTTTGAGATCCTCACTGCTTTTGTGTTAGATAAATGCTCTGATTGCTGATTTATATTATTTTAAAACATGTTTTTATATTTATGTTTAATTATTTTATTGTACAACACAAGACGGGAGGGAATATCTAATAGTGTAAGACACAACCTCCAGGAAAAACGTTAAATAAATGAACACAAATTATTAAAAAAAACAAAGAACACAAGGAGCAATAATTGAGACAAACAGCAGATAAAGACATTATATATATATATATATATATATTTAGGTTTTATTCAATACAATTGAAATGATAGTGCTTTTTTGTGTTATATCATTGACAAAAGCTCTGACATTCACCATGCCCTCTTTTGTGTTCCACAGGAAAAAGAAAGTCATACGGATATGAAATGTTATAATGGTGAGTAATTGATGACAGAATTTTCATTTTTCTTTGCTAACTAACAGAATGACTGCACTCTGTGCAGAATATTATTTGCAGCATATGAGCCAAGAAGTATTACAAATGCATGACTTTCAGCTCTTGAACCCATATTGCAGAGTGAAGGGCTTATCAGCTCTTGACTTTGAAGCATTTCCGTGCATCACATTTGCCTTTCCAACAGCTTTAAAGCGACATTATGCTGTTTTTGTCCTCAAACCGTGTCAATAAAACATTTTCTGCTCTCTCATTCACACAGGTCTTCATTCAGCGGAGCCCCAGGGGTCTTCCTCGTCATACAATGCTTTGAGAAAGGAAGGAATAATAATGAACAGAACAGAATGAATAGTATTGTCAAAAAAGGAAAAGGTTGTGCATGAGCTGTTTGGGATCATTGAAATGTCAGAGCATGAATTCCCAAGGTTTACAGAGTCTGTTCCCTGTAAGTCCAGTAATAACATTCATCCCAAGCTTCCCAGGAATACCATTGACCCTTCCTGGGGAAAACAATGCTAAAGTTCAGGGAAAGGAACAGTAATCTTTAAATTGCCCTGTCCACGCATGGAGACAAATCTTCAAATCTGGTGGACGTAATAAAGACTGGCACATGTTCAAAGGGCTTTGTGTTTTTTATGTGTCTTCCCTGGATCTTGTGGACATCTTGAGACAAATCTTCTCTAGAACATGCTATTATAAGAAAATGTTGTTGTTTTCAACTTTAAGTCTGCCTATAGATTACATACTGTTGATTTATGAAAGAAAATGGTCATTTTGTAAAAATGCTCAAGAAAAACATTAGCAGTATACATTAGGGGTGGCACGGTTCGCGGAAAAAAACCGAACCGTACGGTTCTCCACACACGGTTCGGCACGCGCTAGGACCGCGGTTCAACTTAACTCTGACAACGCATATGCAATATGGTAACACGTAAAAAAAAAACAGGGTTCGCTAATGCAATACTTCTGTTGATGGATGCAATTCTGGCTTCCCAGTACATTACAACAACAGCGATGGGGGGAAGAAAATAAAAAGTGGACAAACCATTCACTTGTTCAATGCGAGTGCCATATGCTGGATTATGAGCATTTATTCCGCTATCACCCGGGTGGTGATAGCGCACTTGCGCGTGCACAGGTGAGGCCTGAACAGCACACATTGATATCTGTGTTTTAAACTAAACTCATGTAAGCTTTGCCACTTTAAACATTTAAGAGCCAGAGGACGCGCGAGCTCGCGCGCGCAGTGATAAACATTTAAGAGCCAGAGGACGCGAGCTCACGCGCGCAGTGAGAAGATTTGTGCGTGCGCTCATCAGAAGCATGCAAATATTAAGCTCTCTCTGAAGTATTGTGTTTGAATGGACAAATTCACACACAAATTGTGTCAAAATGGCCGTCTTGGTAAGTATACTATAGCAGATATAGCTGGCTGAACGTACAGTATCAGTGCACTGACTCAGTTCATTCTCTTAAAGTGACAGCACTTTCTTAATATTAATCAAACAGCAACAACAAAGAACTTACTGCTCTTGACTGAATCGCTTTTGTAACTTTAATAAAGATTCAGATTTAATTTATACAGTCAAATATGCAATGCTGTTTTACATTTGATTACTTTATTCAATTTCTGTACATAAAAACTATCCTACCTAAAAAAAAAAAAAAACCCTGAAAATCACTGTTTATTTTATTTGTATCTTTACTCTATTGTATTTATTTATGCTGTTGCTTGTAGTTAAATAGATTATTCTTATTTTCTTTATTTTTATTTGACACTGACAGTATAGTTTTTCCCTAAACGTACCGAAACCGTGACTCTAATACCGTGATACAAACCGAACCGTGAAAAAGTTGAACCGTGCCACACCTAGTATACATATACTTAATGTTGCTGTATTTTATATAACTTTAATTGAGCAGTGAAGTGTATAAATTATATAGTTTTTTGTAGTTTTATGTATTTAGTGCAAATCGATGATCAAATTGATCTGCACATTTTTATGATCCGATTTATATTACTTTTATATTCTCTCCTGTAAAGAAAAAAGGAAAGGAAAGGAAAGGAAAGGACGTGACGTGTGGCCAAGTATGGTGACCCATACTTGGAATTTGTGCTCTGCATTTAACCCAACCAAGTACACACACACAGCAGTGAGAAGTGAACACACACAAACAAACAAACAAACAAACACACACACACCCGGAGCAGTGGGCAGCCAATGCTGCAGCGCCCGGGGAGCAATTGGGGGTTTTGGTGCCTTTCTCAAGGGTTTCACCTCAGTCATGGTATTGAGGGTGGAGAGAGCGCTGGACATTCACTCCCCCCACCTACAATCCCTGCTGGACCTGAGACTCGAACCCGTGACCTTTGGGTTACAAGTCCGACTCTCTATCCATTAGGCCCCTAAGATGCTATTAGAGGAATATTTTATGTAATTTTCAACTTGAAGTCTATGTATAGATTGCACACTGTTGATTTCCATCAATCATTTGGTAAAAATGAACAGCAAATCCATTAACAGTTTCCTTAGGATGAGAGCTAGCAAGCTACTGAATGGGAGGTAAAGCTTTATTTTAGTGAACTGGTATTAATTCTTCACAATATAAGTTTCTTAATTAAAGTGGAAAGCGTGTAAAATTGTACTTTTAGGTGGAGGAACTGCACAAGGAGGCCTTAATACATGACTGAAAGTCTTTGATTACAGTCCCAGACTCATCACTAGCAACTCTCCTGAGCTGTGACGTAAGAGACAGTGAGTATATTAGAGTAAATGGGTTTCCCATTCATTTAAACAACTTATTGAGCTGAAATTGTCTGCCGCACAATTACAGTTATTCATTCAGCAGATGATTTCATCTTACGACATAAACCAACAGTACTAGCAGAGTAGTAAATGAACAGCTCAGGAGAAAAACATTACTGAATGCAGTCCTTCAGTGGTCACACTTTCTGTCCACTTGTCTCACTCATTCGCCACCCCCTCTCTTTATTAACCATCTTTCCCACCCAGTCTCTCTCTTTCTCTCCTACGTCTTGATTTCTCCCTACAGTATGTCCGTGCTGGCGTGGGGCTACATCAGCGAGTGTTGAGTCACCAGACATCAGTTAACCCTGTGTATACGCTCCTCAATTGGTTTCACCCCATTCATTTGGCCAGTGGGATAAATCGAGCAGGGACCACTTATTATGAATGTCAGAGTCTTATTAGACATAATATTTGGCTGTGTATGGAGGACAGGCTTGGATCCATTGCTTATTCCTTGAACTCATTTTGAGTGTATTTGACGAAGGCTTTCATAAACCGTCGTTATGGTCTTTTCAGGCTTTGTTGTCTTTAATTGATGGCATGAGCAGAATGGATGGGGTTTTCTACAGCAGACGGCATCAGTAATGTCTGACTAACAAAGACATAGTGATCAGTGATTGATCTTTAAGCCTTATTTAATCAATAAGGTGAAAGACTGTGCTATATTGTGAATGGATGAAGATATGATGCACAGCTGTAATATACACAATATATGCCTTGCGTGCTACTGCTCATTTCTGTCAGGGTTGTGCGTTCTGTGCATTCTAAATTCCAAATAAACTCCTGCATTTGATTTGAGGGTAGCAAACAGGATGCAGAACTCCAATTCAGATTTGGATGGAAGGAAGTAGAATTAAAATTAATTTAAATTATTTAACTGTAAGATAGATAGATACTGTAGCATGATGATAGATAGATAGGAAGGAAAGGAAAGGACGTGACGTGTGGCCAAGTATGGTGACCCATACTCAGAATTTGTGCTCTGCATTTAACCCAACCAAGTACACACACACAGCAGTGAGAAGTGAACACACACACAAACACACTGTGAACACACACCTGGAGCAGTGGGCAGCCAATGCTGCGGCGCCCGGGGAGCAGTTGGGGAGTTCGGTGCCTTGATCAAGGGTCTCACCTCAGTCGTGGTATTGAGGGTGGAGAGAGCGCTGGACATTCACTCCCCCCACCTACAATCCCTGCCGGACCTGAGACTTGAACCCACGACCTTTGAGTTACAAGTCCAAGTCTCTATCTATTAGGCCATGATAGATAGATTGATTGATTGATTGATAGATTGATTGATTTCATTTCAGATTTCACAATCTCAAAACGTGTTGTATCTAATTCACTTAAAATTCCAACTCATGAGCTGAAAGGGAGCCAGTTTCGGAATTGGTCAAGTTTGGAATTTTGCGCAACCTTGGTTCCTGTCCAAACCCTTGACCATGTTTTTTGAACACCATGCTCTTCAGTTTGAGTTACAGGAACACTAACCAGGCACAGCGAGATAAAGTGAAACATGATGCATTTCCATGTTAATCTGAGTTTCTGTCCAAACCCGAAAATTTCCAGTCACCTGGTTTTGATTTCTGCGGAGTCATGCAGGGTTTGCCCCCACAGTGAATCCTAAATCCTGCTTAAGTACATTGTGATTGGCTGATTTTATCATGTTGTGCTTAATTTTTACTCTTAGTGTGGACGGATTCATTAGTTCCCCTTGAAAGCCTTCTGTTAGGACATGGTATTAGGGCCATTTACAATGCAAATTGATTTTTTTAAACCAATTCAAAATTACCCGAGGAGGAGTGTGTGACTTGTGTGGTTCACCCTTTGTTGTCATCACCTATTGAAAGAATCACAAATCCTCACACCTCATTGTTTATCAATACTGCCTCACTGTAAATGGAGAAATGATTTCACGTGATAGACGAGACCGAGTGATAAATTACATCGGCATTGCCGTGAGCGCGTACGATCTCTCTCTCTCTCGCTCGCTCGCTCTCCTTCAAATTGATTTTTCCTCCAGTGCACAATTCGTGATGGGGAAAGGACTCGATAGGATTAAAAATGGACATCCGCTCAGAGCCTGCTTACCAAGCGTTTGGCAGTGTTTTGTGTTAGTGCGACGTGGGAGGCCAAAAGTGCGTGGGTGCGCAGCAGGCACATGCGCGAGCGGAGTCTCTGGATTCATCAGTTATCTGCCGGCATGCGTTTTGCCATGCTGTCGGGTTGAATGAATAAATGCTGTACCACATGCTCCCGTGGCTGCGTTATTGAATAAATAATCTGGCAATCTCCTTATTTAATGAGCACTAAAATAGTCCAGTTCCCATCCCGGCATCCCCTCTATAGGATGCATGCGCTCATTCTCTTACAAGCAGGAGAACAGAGAAGGAGTGGGTGGATTTAGTGAACGGTGCTTGAATGGTTAACTCCACCCCTCCTCCCCCACCTCCTTCCTGTTTGCGCTCCGCTGCCCAGTCTCATACTATGGCATTTTACGTCAGAGTGCAGCTGCAGCCAATCAGGAGCTCCGGGCTGCCCCCTCTGCAGCTCGACTCCACCCCTCCTTCTGGCCACATATATAGCAGTGCTCATTCTGTCTGCTAGAGTGTTCAACGTGCTGCTGTGGGCTGGAGAGACAGAGAGCCGTGGCACTGACAAACCCACAGACATTGTGAGTGGATCTCCACGTTTCTTTCCCTAAATTGCATTTCCACCCAGAGCATCTCGCTCATACTGAGCGCATCTTTATTGTTGTGTTCCCAGCATCCAGTCGCAAGATGGGATG
>JAFVLL020041066.1:0-2500 GCA_021397915.2 Tor tambroides
TTATTACTGTCAGCCGATATAAATAATTGTAATTAATCATAATTAATTGTAATTATTTATATACAATTCCCTTTTAAGCAAATTCGCTACATCTGCATACTTAAACAATGCATGTAATGACGACATCTTCATACATATGCTGCATGATGAGATTTTCTTTATGTATGGATCTGTGACACATATATAATGTTGTAATACTTCACTAAAATGAACAGAATGTACTATGGTAGTACTAAAGTATTATTTGGCATACGCTGGTGTATCATGCAAATGCTGCATGAATATGGTAATTATTCAGTGCAGTGGTATTGCTATTAGATCCTTTTCCTGTACTACAGCACTGCCACTAAATATAAGGGAATTCTCTTCTAGAATCTTAAATATAATATAAATATAAGAACAGTACAGTTTGTATAGTTTGTATTTTTTAGTTTATGTATAGGTAACCATTTATATATAGTATATTTATAGTCAAAATCTTTCAGTAGGTTAATTGTGTATAGGTTTATAGTGTTTTACTTCATTGTTGTATGTCTGTATTTATGTAGTACCGTGGTCCTGTGAGACACGACATTTCGTTCCACTGTGTGTCCCCACATGTAGCGGAATGACAATAAAGCTCAACTTGACTTGGTTTGTTATTAATATTTTTCATTTATGATAATACTTAAAAAAAGACTATTATATATATATATATATATATACATACATATGTGTGTGTGTGTGTGTGTGAGTGTGTGTGTGTGTGTGTGTGTGTGTGTGAGTGAGTGTGTGTGTGCGTATGCGTATGTGTGTGTGCGTGTGCGTGTGTGTGTGTGTGAGTGAGTGTGTGTGTGCGTATGCGTATGTGCGTGTGTGTGAGTGTGTGCGTATGCGTATGTGTGTGTGTGTGTGCGTGTGTGTGTATGTGTGAGTGTGAGTGTGTGTGTGTGTGTGTGTGTGTGTGTGAGTGTGTGTGAGTGTGCGTATGCGTACGTGTGTGTGCGTGTGTGTGTGTGTATCCAATGTGGTTCTAAATCTAAAAAATCATCTGAAAAATGACTCTTCTCAGTTGGTGATTTGTTGAAGGGATGAAAATGGTGTCTGTTAGAGCAGTTAAAAGAAGTGAATTAATCCATAAATGTATACTTTTTAAACACTGTACTCATTAAGCATTTGCTTGGTTATCTCTGAGCCAGAGAAACATCAGGCAGCTCTCTGTGGTTTCAAAACAAAAAGAACATGAAGGTTCATTCATAACAATGACAAAATCATTCATATGTAAGATCATCCAGTGTAAATGATACAAGAGTCTGGCAGATTATCAGAATGAGTGAACACACACTCCATCGGTCTCCTGATCTCCTGTAATATCATAAAGACGGTGTTTATCGGTCCGCCTGTAATGAAGCTCTCGTTCAGAAAGTGACCCGGCTCTCTTATCTCACTAAATGAGATTGTTTCTGTATGGCACAAACAGGTTTCAGCAGAGACAGCACTGATCTTCTTAGCATTCAGCGGGAGGCAGTGTTTAACTCATGGCCAGATTCAATCAGATCAAGTCTTATGTTTCATTTAATTATTGTCCTGATACCTGAAGGATCTGAGAGACGACAGCTTTCCATTTCACAGCTGAAACAAAAGACTGAACGCACAACCTCTTCTGGAATCTTAAATACTTGTTTTAGCAAAGTCACTTTAGTTCTCATCAGTTTCTTAAAGGTATACACATGATCTCTTTGAACTGTGTCTCCTAGACAACAATCAAATTAAATATAATGGAGACTTGTGGGTTTCAGATCTGAACAATGACTTAAACTGTGCACCGATTTGTTGAGATACCAACACAGCTAATGTTTGTTCAAAGCTATCTGGTCTTTAATAACCCATACAACAAAAAAAACAACCAGTCATAATGGTCAAAGCTTTCCATTGATGTATGGTTTGTTAGGATAGGACAATATTTGGCTGAGATACAACTATTTGAAAATCTGGAATCTGAGGGAGCAAAAAAATCTAAATATTGAGAAAATCACCTTTAAAGTTGTTCAAATGAAGTTCTTAGCAATGCATATTACTAATCAAAAATTAAGTTTTGATATATTTACAGTAGGAAATTTACAAAATATCTTCATGGAACATGATCTTTCCTTAATATCCTAATGATTGGCATAAAAAATAGATAATTTTGAGCCATACAATGTATTTTTAGCTATTGCTATAAATATACCCGAGCTACTTAAGACTGCTTTTGTGCTCCAGGGTCACATATTTAAATTCAAGAAAATATATTCATATATTACACATTTGAATAAAATTCAGCAAGGAACATATATACTAAATATTACTATATATATATATATATATATATATATATATATATATATATATATATATATATATATAAATATATAATATATAATATATATATATATATATATATATATATATGAAAAAGAAAATTAAATTAAATTAAAAATTAATAATTTATTAATTATTAAGTCTTTATGATTCTAGTTTT
>JAFVLL020041066.1:7500-12500 GCA_021397915.2 Tor tambroides
TGAATCAGTAAATGTTATTTTTTTTTTCATAATTTATTCACTAAAATGATTCAGACTTTCCAAAGCTTCATATGAGAGCAGATCACTCGACTGTAAAGCTCTGAAATACACAATGAGAAGAAAACAGACACATTAACAGCTCATCATCTGAGAAATACTTTAAAAACAGCTGCTGTCACAAAGTTTGTAGCATCGCTACTTTAACTCATTTACCCACACATTTATTCATGTTATTTGTTTGATGCCTTTGTCAGTTTGAGTGTAAAATAACACAATGAGATGTCTGTCGCCCAAATACATTTTCTCCAAAAATGAGAGGCATGTAGAGGAGTGTGTTAATGTTCTGTGTCATCTCTCATCTGTGTCTGCTTTGATCAGTCGCACCTCCAGCGTTAAACTGACACACCAGATCAGACGGAGAACCAGCACTCATGTAACCGAGAACCTGCTTTCAATAAAAACACAGATGGGTTTGCTTATAAAGCTGAATTACTTTTAACTTCATCTTATAAACTAACTTAGCAAACAGCTGCTGATGAGGCTGTGATTCAGAGCTTATGTAAAACAACACTGTCTCTTTAAATGTGAATCGGTGACTTGTTTGAGTGCCATAATAATGGGCTTCTCCCATGATGCTTTAGTAAGTGGGTCAGGAAAGACAAGAGGAGGAGACTAGAAGATGCTCTCATGGTGACAGCGTCGTCTCTGATGATTAATGGATGCTGCGTGTCAAGGTGAATCTCAGACTCGTTTGCTAGATTATCTCAGTTAATTACCAACACGCTCTCATGAAGAAACAAGACCTGATAAACTCTCTCTTTACACAGACTTAAAAAGCAGCTCAACAGGAGCCTGTGGACCAGCAGAAGAACCTGGGGAAAGTTTCCAATCCAGTTATATTAATTATTTATTGACTTTTATTAGTTGTTTTTGAGATTTATTATATAATTTACACTACAGTATTTACATTTGTTGTATACGCTATTGTGTAATTCACATAATCTGATTATACAATAAATTTTGTTTGTGTTTCTGTTTGTTTATTTATAAAGCAAAATTAAAACAATATAAAGTTGACCAGTGCACTGTAATCACAATCACACAATAAAATTACAAAAAATAAAACTTTAATTGACAATACCATACATTACATAAAACATATATATATATATATACATACATTTTAATTATTAAATTAAAAATTATTAAATATAATTATATTATATAATATTATATATAATTATATAATAATTATATTAAATATAATTATTAAATATATATATATATATATATATATATATATATATATATATATATATAGTTAAAATTGGTGATGAGTTGAAATAGTGAAAAAACATGTTGCCATGATATATTTGTAACTTAATGATATATCTGATATATCTGTAACTTAATTAGTATTATATTAATTAGGCTGATTTGTTGTGTGTGTGTGTGTGTGTGTGTGTGTGTGTGTGTGTGTGAGAGAGAGAGTGTGTGTGTGTGTGTGTGTGTGTGTGTGTGTGTGAGAGAGAGTGTGTGTGTGTGTGTGTGTGAGAGAGAGAGAGAGAGTGTATGTGTGTGTGTGTGTGTGTGTGTGTGTGTACATGTATATGATTAAATACATTTTAAAATATTAGCTCTATGCTCTAACTTTGGTATTAATTAGACTACTTTATTACTGTTTAAACCACACAAATTGATTACATTTTTAATTTACATTATACATTTAGTTTATGGTCACAAACTATGTCAGACTGTTCCAGAAGATGGCCACAATCACATATATCCTACATGGAGAAAGTAATCCCAGGATGCATAGCAAATATTGATAAAAATAGTATCACTCTGTTAAATTAGCAATACGATGATGTCAAATTCTATTGAAATCAACTGTGAGTTGCATCTCCTGTAAGCATCAGCATCCTACGCAGACAGCTAAACAGCTCTTTATTAGGTTATTGTGTCCTCAAATAACTTTTAGTCTAACTGCTAACTTTGCAAGAGTAGTTGGAGTAATTTAAATCATGAGCAGCTTTATATTTGATTCCTCAACACCACTGTGGCATTAATTCATGCAGTTGCACCAATTATACAAATTACACTGGATATGGTTCTGTGGCCCATTTTTAATTCATTAATCCCAAATATCACACATATATTAAGAGAGAACTAAAACAAGTGCTTCTGTATTAGTATGGATGTAATATACCTTGTGTTTTCTATGTTAGTGCTTCTCAACTGGTCTGTTGTGATGGTGCAACGGTCATAAAATTGCATATACACTATATTGCCAAAAGTATTGGGTGGCCCCCTTCTAATGAACAGGTTTGACTACTTTAGTAATTTCTATGAGTATAAATCTTAATGTTAAAGCATATAATGATATTCTAGGCAATTGTGTGCTTCTAATATTATAGCAACAGTTTGGACAGAACCCTTTTCTATTCTAACATGACAATGCCTCTGTGTATAAGACAAGGTTCAAAAAGAAAATGATTGATTCAGTCAGTGTGGAAGAACTTGACTGGTCTGCATAAAATCAAGTCCTAATCCCAGTTGAACACTGGCTCTGGTGTGACTGTAAATGCAGACCTTGAGCCAAAAACTCATCACCAAACACCAATGACTTGTACATACACTTTATAGACAAAAGTATTGGCACCCCCTTCTTTAGAACAGAAAAATGCACTTCCAAATCTGTGGCAACAACGATGGGAACATAATTCATGTATTTAAAAATTGTATTTCCATCTCTGTTGCAACAGTTTTGGAACTGTCTAAAATGACTGAACCCATATGTACAAGTCATTGGTGTTTGGTGATGAGTTTTTACTGTCGGCAGACAGAAAAATTCATTTGATATGATCAGGTTTGAGTGAGTTTCAGCAGACTTACAGGAATCTGTGATCAGTGGTGTTTTCTTTCTGTAGTCCATCAGATGTCTGGCTGGCTGCGAGTACAACGGCATCATGGGAAGGTTGGAGATGTTCTCTCTGATTCATACATCCTTCATGAGTCAGTGTGATTACAGCTAACACATTCAGGTACTGGTCTTTCAACCCAGAATGCACTGCACACAAGACAACAGATAAACAGAAACCAACAGCGTGTTGAAACTATCTTGCAAAGGGATAAATATATAAAATACAGAGTGATTTGAAATAGTTGTTTCAGTGTTTCTTTGCTGAGACTAGTGTAAAGTAAATTGCCTACTAAACCTTTCTGTGCAAAGTCACTCACACACAAAGTTTTTCAAAAGTGCAAAAATGCCATTAAACAGCTAATCAGAAGTTCAGAAAAGTAGACAAACATCAAAAAGGCAACTTATCACTATTTTTGGACTGAATAATTCATACAGATTTTAAGTGAATATAATTTTTAGATTTCAAACATTACCACTTACTAGTTTCAGATGGTTTAGAGGACTTTGTAAAATAAAATAAAATAAAATAAAATAAAATACAATGTTACCTAGTGTTTTGTGTTCATCTGCTTCTCCCATTTGCACTTTTTACATTGACTATCACTTTGTAATAGAATCATATATACAACAAACATTTCTCAAATATTTATTACAGTATATACTGATGAGACTGGATGTTTTCAACTGATTTCCTACTGAACTGCAGCTCAGACTATTTCAAATATAGTGAATTAAACTACAAACTCCATCATAATGCACAATGTTTCCATCTAACATGTATTTTGAGCTGCAGCTGGTCATATTAATGGAGTGTTTCACTAGTTATTCCTTAGTATTCTTCACCTGAATATAGAGTAGATTTGTGTTGATGTTATCTTTGGAATGGAAATATGGATATTTTATTTGTAAACATCATACTTTTTTTGCTTATTTCAGTTAATGTCATAAAACCAGCGAGCTGAGCCAGTAGTAGTGCTGACAGTGTCGTGTAAACACGACTGAAGACACGAAAAGAGGAACAGATGAACCGATTCAGTTGAGTGAGTCATTTACGCTGGAACCGCTCCGATTGATTCAAACTCATGACTTCGATCATTCAGTTCAAGCGATTCACTAGAAAAAAACCATAGCCTATCAAAAGAGCCATTCATTGGTAATGGTTTTAAAAAGCATGTAGTGATGGGTTAAACGGAGCTTTTCGAAACTCCTAATCAGTTAAACCACTGCGTGGCAAAATGATTCAACGTTTCAAAGCGCTCCAATCGGATCGCAAATCATTTGATTCGAAGCGTGGGTCACGCCCTGCGTCCCAATGTTCATACTATCCATCCTAAATAGTATGTGAGATCAGAATAAGTCTGTCCCAAAGCATAGTATGTTGAAAAGAGTATGCCAAAAGTCCCCGGATGGTCTACTATTTCAGGTCGATTTCTGAAGTGTGGATCCGTGCACACTCTAATGGCTAAAACTGCCCACAATCCAATGCGCTTTGGCGAAGGATTCGGTCCAGAACTACAAACACGGATAAAACGTGTTAGAAAAACTACAAACATGGCGGATGTCCGCGATCGACGGTTAGGTAGAGAGGTTTACAAAAAGGGGTTTGAGTTACTAATAATCAACTTTTAACCTGGTAAAAAATATATATATTTATATATTTATTGTTATCTGTGCTATATTTCATCTGCGGTGGGAAGTTAAATTAAATTAAATGTGGAGAATGTTAACTGTGAGAAGATGATTGACAGGCCAGTTTACAGGGTGCGTGTATATAATATTAGGAGCGTGTATTGCAAATCTTTTTTTCTGATTTTTTTAAATAAACAGTACAAAGGCAGTACAGTTATAAAAACAAAACAAATCTTTATAGTAAAAGTGTAGTTTTACTACAAATGTCATGGTTAGTGTATAGCAAAACCATGGTTAATTTGTGGTTACCATGGTTTAAATATAGTAACCATGTTTTTTTGCTGTTGTTGTTGTTTTGCAGTAAAACTATAGTTTCCAAAGTCAGACATTGCTTGTTATGATTTAAAGTTGTCTTTTACATTCATACATTCATTTTTATACAGTTTTA
>JAFVLL020041066.1:17500-25000 GCA_021397915.2 Tor tambroides
CAATTAGAGTAGAGAAACAACACAAAGAGACACAATGCTCACCGTTTTTTATTTTCCTCCTAAAAGCAGATCAAAATGCAATATCACACTCACAATATAAATATCAGCAGTACTTTGAAGAAAGCAGCCTTTCCAGCACAAAAGAAATGACTGCCAATGTATGTTTTTTAAAAAAAGGAGTAGGTTTTCTAGGGCTATATATCAATACGAGTAATTATTTAACAATTATAAAATACACTATATTGCCAAAAGTATTGGGTCGCCCCCTTCTAATGAACAGGTTTGACTACTTTAGTAATTTCTATGAGTACAAATCTTAATGTTAAAGCATATAATGATATTGTAGGAAATTGTGTGCTTCTAATATTATAGCAACAGTTTGGACAGGACCCTTTTCTATTCTAACATGACAATGCCTCTGTGTGTAAGACAAGGTTCAAAAAGAAAATGATTGATTGAGTCAGTGTGGAAGAACTTGACTGGTCTGCATAAAACCAAGTCCTAATCCCAGTTGAACACTGGCTCTGGTGTGACTGTAAATGCAGACCTTAGGCAAAAAACTCATCACCAAACACCAATGACTTGTACATACACTATATAAAGACAAAAGTATTGGCACCCCCTTCACCAGAACAGAAAAATGCACTTCCAAATCTGTGGCAACAACGATGGGAACATAATTCATGTATTTAAAAATTGTATTTCCATCTCTATTGCAACAGTTTTGGAAGTGTCTAAAATGACTGAACCCATATGTACAAGTCATTGGTGTTTGGTGATGAGTTTTTGGCTCAAGGTCTGCATTTACAGTCACACCAGAGCCAGTGTTCAACTGGGATTAGGACTTGGTTTTATGCAGACCAGTCAAGTTCTTCCACACTGACTCAATCAATCATTTTCTTTTTGAACCTTGTCTTATACACAGAGGCATTGTCATGTTAGAATAGAAAAGGGTCCTGTCCAAACTGTTGCTATAATATTAGAAGCACACAATTTCCTAGAATATCATTATATGCTTTAACATTAAGATTTATACTCATGGAAATTACTACAGTAGTCAAACCTGTTCATTAGAAGAGGGCGACCCAATACTTCTGGCAATATAGTGTATAATCAAAATGTTCTTAGAATATATTTTTGTTAGCTGAGGTTGAAAAAGTTTAAATACTTCAATGCATCCACAGTTCAAACTGGATCTGAAAATTCTGCATATGCATATGATTCAGAGTTCATATTGCTTAACTGATTTTCTCACTGTAAATGTAACTTGTATTAGGCTTAAGTTTCAATTCCAAATGGCCAGTAACTCGGCAAAAGTCCATTTTGATGCTTTCAGCACTTCTTAGCTCTGCCCCCTGCGTGAATGTCTGCTTTGAACCTGATTGCTCCATGCTGATTTGAGATGTGGCTTCTGAAGCATCTGTTGGACGTCTCTGACAGCTCTGTAGTGAACAGTGAGGTCCAGGGCTGTGAATCCCACCATCTGCTGAAGTGAGAGCTCAGACGCTTGAGTTTGACACAGATGTTGTCGAGGTGGAGAGCCAAAGCCTGAGACCTGGAGGAGACGATCACGAGACAGCACAATATGACACATCCAACCTCTAAACAGCCAGAAACAAGTCAATGAGAAGACAAATGGATCACATGGTCAAAGAAAAGAAAGAAGCAGGAGAAGAGACTGAGCTTTCATTGGCACATTTTAACTTATTTTCAACAAGAATGATCAAATACTGCTCAAAAACCAATAAATAATACAACAATAATGTAATATGTGACCCTGGAGCACAAAACCATTTAATTTGCTGGGGTGTATTTTGTAGCAATAGCCAAAAATACATTGTATGGGTCAAAATTATCCATTTTTCTTTTACGCCAAAAATCATTAGGATATTAAGTAAAGATCATGTTCCATCAAGGTATTTTGTAAATTTCCTACTGCAAATATATCAAAACTTAATTTTTGATTAGTAATATGCATTGCTAAGAACCTCCTTTGAACAACTTTAAAGGTGATTTTCTCAATATTTAGATTTTTTTGCACCCTCAGATTCCAGATTTTCAAATAGTTGTATCTCAGACAAATATTGTCCCATCATAACAAACCATACATCAATGGAAAGATTATTTATTCAGCTTTCAGATGTTGTATAAATCTCAATTTTGAAAAATTTATCTTTATGACTGGTTTTGTGGTCCAAGGTCACATATGACAACCAGTACAATTTAGCTTACCAGAAATGCAGCACTAATAGTGCTGACTTTTGTTAATAAGATGCAATCTGAAATACACTGAAAAAAATAATTTAATAATTTTAATTAAATGTGAAATGTGAAGTAGAAAAAAACGAAATAGCATTCTCTTGTAAAATGTACTCCAATATTTTTTTGTTTTATTTACAACTTTGATAATTAATTTTTTTACAGTGTATTTTGGTTAAAAAAAAATTATACTGATAGGATTAAATGAGGAAATTTGCTGAAATTGCTTGTAAATTTCACAAATAATTACAAAGGAATGGCAAGTAACACACTGAATTAAATGTGAAATTGTATTTTCTGAAATAGTTCTGTTAAAAATGGTAAAAACTGAAATAGTATTTTCTTGTAAGTAATATTCAAAAAATCTTTGTTTTATTTACAACTATGAAAAATATTTGTTTTACAGTGTAATTTGCTTAAAATAGGCATGTTTCTACCAAAATGAATCATGAAAAACTTAAATTTTATATTCTTGTCAAATGCATTCCAGTAATCTTTGTTTTATATGCAACTTTGAAAAATTATTTTTTACAATGTTTACTACAACAGGTCTTTAATACTCAAGCAAATTCAGTGAATAGTTAGTCAAAAGTGCTCATGAAATGTGCTGTGCTGCTTGACTCTATAATTGCACTGCAGTCTGGCATGATTAGGGTTTCCAGTTTTGAGTGCAATATACATCAGATGGTCAGGGCATGTCTGAAACTGATACTAAATAGAAAGAGAAATGCATGATGCTGAGGAGCATGAGAAATAAATGAGAGGAGGAGATGATCTCAAGGTGATGAAAAACAAAAGAAGAAAAAGAGACGGCGCTCGAGGTGGCAGGAGTGACAGAGAGGGAAGCGGGGGAAAGAGAGCTGACACTGATATGATTTCTTGCCTCGGCAGAGGAGGATTTCAGGCCTGGAGTGGCCCATCTGCGGCCTTACATAAAGTGTTTTTCTCAAGTGGGGTTACAAATGTGAAAAAATTGTGTAATCTGTCACACTTAGTCCAGAGAGAGAGCCAGAGGTGGAGGAGATGTGAACCGTGAAACAGCCAGAGATGCTCTGACATACGACACAGTCTCCACACCTCCATCATGACACATTCATATCCATCCATCCGTACATCCATCCATCTATTCGTACGTACATACATCCTGCCATCAATACATCCATCCATCATCCATCTGTACATCCATCCATACACATCCATACATGCATACAATTATTCATACATACATCCATATGTACATCCATCCATTCATCCTTCATCCTTCAATCCATCAATACATCAATCCATTAATCTATCCATTCATCCATCCATCCATTCATCTGTCCATCCATCCATCCACCTATCCATCCATCATCCATACATACATCCATCTATCCATCCATCCATCCATCCATCCATCCATCATCCATACATACATCCATCTATCCATCCATCCATCCATCCATCATCCATACATACATCCTTCCATCCATCCATCCGTACATACATACTATTATTCATACAACATCCATCCGTACATCTATCAATACATCAATCCATCCTTCCATCCATACATCCATCCTTTATTCAGTCCATCCATTCATTCATTCATTCTTACGTACGTCCATCCATTCATCCTTCATCCTTCATTCGATCAATACATCAATCCATTAATCTATCCATTCATCCATCCATCCATCCATCCATCCATCAGTACATCAATCCATCCTTCCATCCATCCATCCATTCATCCATCCATCTATACATCCATCCATCTATCCATCTATCCATCTATCCATCCATCCTTCCATTCATCCATCCGTACATACATACTATTATTCATACAACATCCATCCATACATCTATCAATACATCAATCCATCCTTCCATACATACATCCATCCTTTATTCAGTCCATCCATTCATTCATTCTTACGTAAATCCATCCATTCATCCTTCATCCTTCAATCGATCAATACATAAATCCATCCATACATCCATAAATGCTCAATACAAATCACTCACTAACCTCCATCCCACTTTCATTCACAGTTGAGTTTACTCATTCACATTTGTTACGTCCTTGCGTTGTGTTAATGTCTCTGTTTAGTCTCTCTTGTTTTTTACTTTCACTTTCATAGATCCTTTCCATTGGTCCACGCCGCTCACCTGGTTCCCGTGCTCCCGTGACATCACTGACAAGCTCTCCAATCTGATCGATGCCCCCGTGGCGTAAAAGTGGAGGGAAGACGCCACTCGCGAGGCTCTAGACATTTAACGACTTCGTTCTGTGTGTCATCCTGTGTCACAGTGAATCTGTGTAGCCTGTACGTATCTCACCTGTCTATTGTCATAGCTCCATTCGGTGACCTCTCGTTACTGTGCTCTCGTCACATCCCGAGGTCGGAGAAAGAGACAGATAAGAAAGTCGCATGACATACATTGTGCACACATAGGTATTTCACTATTGTATTAGACACACTAGTTTAGGGGTGAGCTCCACCCACTGTATTTTTGTCTTTTTGCTAGTTAGTGTAGGTCAGGTCGTGCATCACGGACACGAAGACTCTTTTCATTTCGTGGTTTTCTTTTGGTAGTTAGGTAAGTGCTTGGTTTTTGTTTTGTTTCTTTCTTTTATTTGGATGCCACCCACATCCCTTCTTTAATTCTCTTCCATTTACCCATCTTGTGTTTATCCACAAGATGGGTAAATTCACGGGTATAATGATTCAGGGGTAAAAATGTAGTTATTTATTTATCGTTGTGATCAAATGAGGCAGCAGCGCTCAATGTAATGCTTTACCCTTTGATCTGACTTACAACTTTGAGCGTCTGAATAATGCTCGTTACCAAATCCATCTAATGCAATACCTCTTGATCTTATGAGAGTGAAGATCATGACATGCTAATCTCTGAATATATTAAATATGACTAATAAAAGCATGAATCTGTATTTTGAACTGATGTATGATGAAGCTGCCCAAGCTGTGTGTAACTGAAGGACAGATGGATAGATGCATGGATGGATGAATGGATAGACAGATGATGAAAGGGTGATGGATCAATGGATAGATGGATGTTGGATGGATGGATGGTTGGATGGATGGATGAATAATAGGATGGATAGATGTTGGGTGGATGGATAGATGATGGATGGATGCATGCATGGATGAAAGATGGATTGATGATGGATGGAGCAATGAATGAATGGATGGATGGATAGATGATGGATGGATGCATGCATGGATGATAGATAGACTTATGATTGATGGATGGGTGGGTGGGTGAATGATGGATGCATGTTGGATAGATGGATGGATGATGGATGAATGGATGGATGTTTGGGTGGGTGGGTGGTTGGATGGATGGATGATGGATGGATGGATGTTGGATGGAAGGATGATAGATGGTTGGTAGGAAAGATGGATAGATAGATAATGGGTTGATGGCGGATGACTGGATGGATGGATGTTGGATGAATGGATAGATGATGGATGGATGGATGGATGAATGGATGAATAAATGAATGAATGGATGAATGGATGAATGGATGGATGAATGAATGGGTGAGTGGGTGGATGATGGATGGATGGATGAATGGATGGATGGGTGGGTGGGTAGTTGGATGGATGGATGGATGATAGATAGATAGATAGATAGATAGATAGATAGATAGATAGATAGATAGATAGATAGATAGATAGATAGATAATGGGTTGATGGTGGATGACTGGATGGATGGATGGATGGATGGATAGATGATGGGTGGATGGATCGATAATTGATGGATGATGGATGGATGGATGGATGGATGAATGGATGGATAGATGATGGGTGGATGGATAGATAATTGATGTATGATGGATGGATGGATGAATGGATGGATAGATGATGGGTGGATGGATAGATAATTGATGGATGATGGATGAATGGATGGATGGATAGATAATTGATGGATGATGGATGAATGGATGGATGGATGGATGGAGGGATGGATGGATAGATAGATGTTGGAGAGATGGATCCCACACGGTCCATACTGTCAAATTTGTCATATGAAGGAATAATGATAATCTTAGCTTGAGCAACATCAAAGGAAAATGAAGAAGAACTTGCTAGTAAGGCCCATAAATTAGCTCTGATAAGGTGACCGTTAGGTGAACTCTTATTTGAAGCTGTCAGCAGGGCGTGAGCTTCACCCTCCTAATTAGTCAGAGAGATGAAGCAGCAGCGGGCAGCTGACATTCGGCTCGGGATAATTGCTTTTTTTTGCTCCCAGATAACTCAAGGTCCATTTCAACAGATGGAAAATCAACAGAAAGTATGTAAAACAGCGTGACACAGCTGAGAGAGACGCACAGAGAGGAGGAAGAGAGCGAGAGAGCAAACTAAGAAACAAAAAAATCTAGCTTAAAGGAACAGGTCATCCAAAAATGAAACTGATATTCATTCACTCAGCCTCATGTTGATCCAAATCCAACAGTGTTATTTTGGTATCATTGAGATACAGTTACAGTTTAATGAATAGTTTCAATGATATTATATATGAATGGATGATATATATTTTTAATTTTATTTTTGTTAAAGTTTTAGTAATTTTTTTGTCATTTATTTATTTATGTCTATATAGATTTTATTAGTTTTAGTTTTAGTTTTAGTTATCTTTTATTTTATGTTGGGTGGATGGATAGATGATGGATGGATGCATGCATGGATGATAGATAGATTGATGATGCATGGATGAATGAACAAATGGATGGATGGATGGATTTTGGATGATAGATGAGAAATGTTTCCTTGGGAGCTTCCTAAATTAATACATTTTTTTTAATGCTCAATTTTATTTCGGTTGAAATGTATTTTATTTCAAGTAAAAAAATGTTTGTTTTTATGGTTTTAGTTTCAGTTAACAATAATAACTCAGAATTGTTTTTTTTTTAATAAAAGCAACTGCCAAATGTAAATGTAAAAAAAAAAATCACATATTTTCATGTGATATAGTCATATGATGATTTAAATGAGGTTAAAATCTTACATACATATATATATACACACATGCACACACACAAAACAAAAACAAAAAAATCCTAAAAATAAAATAAAAACAGAAAATATAAAAATAAAAACTAATTTCAAATATTACTAAACTCTAAACCAGTATCTCACTAATACTATATGGACTGTTATGATACTTTATTATGCTTTCAGTCTTTGGATCAGCTTGTACTGTATGAAAAACCTCTGTCTAACATCTCATTTTTT
>JAFVLL020041066.1:27500-45328 GCA_021397915.2 Tor tambroides
TTATTTTAAGGTTTAGTAATTTTGTGTGTTTTAGTCATTTTTATTATTAAGATGTTTAATGGAAGAAGTCTCTTCTGCTCATCAAGGCTGCATTTATTTGATCAAAAATACAGGGACAAGAACAGTAATATTGTGAAATATTATTACAATTTAAAATAATATTTTAATATTAATAAATATTTTATATTAATCTGTCTATCTGTCTGTCTATATATACTGTATAGTTATTTTAGAAAATGAGAAATGTTGCCTTGGCAACTAGCTAAAATATATATTTTTTTTTTTACCTTTTTTTAAAAAAATTGATGTTGTATTTTATAATATTTTATTTCAGTTAAAATTTAATTAATTTCAAATAACAAATGTTTTTTAAAATGGTTTTAGTTTCAGTTAATTAACCCTGGCCTGTCACTGTACGTCTGTGAATGTCAATTTTAAAATTGATTATTGTTTAATTTAAGGTTTTCATTTGTCAAGTTTTTGTAATAGGAATGGACATTCATTGTACAAGTGCAAATAATTATTGTACAAGTTATCAGATTCTGCAACACCTTTACTTCCATAGATTGTCTGCATTTCTCAATCCAATCGAACAAGCTGACATTTTGCAAAGATTGTGTGACTGAGTTGGACAGTTTTGCTGTTTATCTTAAGAAAACACGTTTGTTGTTCTTTTGTGGACGTCTGTGGATCCAGCTTGTCTTGCACTGGTCAGAAGTGATGTTCGGTCACACATAACCTGCTTTTATTCAGGTCAAAAGAAGCTGTGAGGAAGATGAAGGAAATCCAGGGAGCAGATTATTGAAGTCAGTCCTCAGACGGCTGTAGGAGGGTGTGGGGTCAGCAGCCGGTCATGAATGAATAACACTGTACTGCACTTCTCAAACTCTGCTACTCAAATTCAGACAGAAGTTAGATGACAAGATGCTGAACTCAAATAGCTGTGTTTCTGACTAATCAGTTCAATCAAAGTGTGTCTGTAACGCTGATGAATACAAGCTCGGTGAAGCTTTGCTCCATCATCGGCAAACTCATTACTGCTCTGTAATTACAGAGAATAAAGAATAAAGAAGTCGAAATACTCGGAGAATAGAGTCAAAATACTCGGAGAATAGAGTCGAAATACTCGGAGAATAGAGTCGAAATGTTAAGAGAATGAAGTCGAAATGTTAAGAGAATGAAGTCGAAATACTATGATAATAGAGTCGAAATACTACGAGAATACAGTCAAAATACTACGAGAATGAAGTCGAAATGTTAAGAGAATGAAGTCGAAATACTATGATAATAGAGTCGAAATACTACGAGAATACAGTCGAAATACTACGAGAATGAAGTCGAAAGTTTCGAGAATGAAGTCGAAATGTTAAGAGAATGAAGTCGAAATACTACGAGAATAGAGTCGAAATACTACAAGAATAGAGTCAAAATACTACGAGAATAAAGTCGAAAAGTTTCGAGAATGAAGTCGAAATACTATGAGAATGAAGTCGAAATACTACGAGAATAGAGTCGAAATACTACGAGAATAGAGTCGAAATACTATGAGAATGAAGTCGAAAAGTTTCGAGAATGAAGTCGAAATGTTAAGAAAATGAAGTCGAAATACTACGAGAATAGAGTTGAAATACTACGAGAATAGAGTCGAAATACTACGAGAATGAAGTCGAAAAGTTTCGAGAATGAAGTCGAAATGTTAAGAGAATGAAGTCGAAATACTCCGAGAATAGAGTCGAAATACTCCGAGAATAGAGTCGAAATACTACGAGAATAGAGTTGAAATACTACAAGAATAGAGTCGAAATACTACGAGAATAAAGTCGAAAAGTTTCGAGAATGAAGTCGAAATACTACGAGAATGAAGTCGAAATACTACGAGAATAGAGTTGAAATACTACAAGAGTAGAGTCAAAATACTATGAGAATAAAGTCGAAAAGTTTCGAGAATGAAGTTGAAATACTATGAGAATGAAGTCGAAATACTACGAGAATAGAGTCGAAATACTACGAGAATAAAGTCGAAAAGTTTCGAGAATGAAGTCGAAATACTATGAGAATGAAGTCGAAATACTACGAGAATAGAGTCGAAATACTACGAGAATGAAGTCGAAAAGTTTCGAGAATGAAGTCGAAATGTTAAGAAAATGAAGTCGAAATACTACGAGAATAGAGTCGAAATACTACAAGAATAATGTCGAAAAGTTTCAAGAATGAAGTCGAAAAGTTTCGAGAATGAAGTCGAAATACTACGAGAATGAAGTCGAAAAGTTTTGAGAATGAAGTCGAAATGTTAAAAGAATGAAGTCGAAATACTACGAGAATAGAGTCGAAATACTACGAGAATAAACTCGTAATATTTTGAGAAAAAAGTCGTAGCAATACGATATTAAAGTAGTAATATTTTGAGAAAAAACACATAATTGAGAGAAACAATGGATGTGGAGGATTTGGTTAAGTCCTACTTTAGGTTAGGATTTAGCAATAAAGAAATTATTTGTCTTTTGGCACATCAGCACGGAGTTATAATTAGTAAAAGGACACTGCAGCGGTTATGTAGATACGATGGTGTTTTAGTGCCACGTTAAAAAATAAAAAAATCTAAGATTACGAGAATAAAGTGGTAATATTACGAGAATAAAGTCGAAATATTACGAGAATAAAGTCGAAATACGATGAGAATAAAGTCGAAATGTTTCGAGAATAAAGTCAAAATGTTTCTAGAATTTAAATCGTAGAAATTAAAGTTATAATATTTTGAGAGTATAGCCTATTGCTCTTGCAAATGGCCTGGATTGAGAGCACCGGAAGAAGTTGCCAGGCCACTGGAATTTAGGCCTGTTTGAATATTATTGCGTCCATGCGGCCGCATCATCTTACTGGGATGAGGAAGGGTCCATTTTAAGGACTCGCGGAAACAGCTTAATATCAAGAATATGATATTTATTAACAGACTGAAAAGGAACAACTTTTTATCTTAACATCAGCTCACACACCCAATCGACATTCCTTTGGGGGGCGCTGTAGCTCTCTTATTTAACCCTTTTTTAATACACTACAGGATTAATTGCAGAAATCATGTGTCATACTCGCGTGGACAGTATTCTTGGAAATAATATTTCTTGTCTTCCATTGCATTCGTTATTTGTAGTGCGCCAGCCACGCAATAGCAATAAGATTCGTGATTTTGGTATTTTTAATACAAAAAAAAGATTTGTGGCGTCCAAACTTTCATTCCTCACATGTAGCCTATTTAATTAATAAAACGTTCTAGAGGTTGAAGTGGACTCCAACTCGTTAACATAAGTTATATTATTTTCTTTTCTGAGGTATAGGCTGTAGGCTTATATATATATATATATATATTATATATATTAATTATTAAGTGTAATATATAATAATATAATATATATTAATAACATTAAGTAACTATTCACAAGGTGTTTTATCCATGGTATAATACAGTAAATGATTGGACATAATATTTAACGTCTTCCATTCATTATTTGTAGCATGCCAGCCACCCAGTAATCGCAATAATTTTGTGCTTTGTTGCTTTTAATATAACACAGCTCAGCTTTCAAATTCTGTCAGTTTTATCATGAAATACAAATTATAAATGTGTTTTTCCTCTTTATTTTAAGTTTATAGCAAGGTATAAAAGTGAAGGAACATCAGAAGGCATGAAAAAAACAGTATAGCCTAGCCTAATTTATAATGAAAATAATGTCTCATTATTGTAATCGGAAAGATGATTGACTCACATGCAGCTTAAACTGAAGCGAATACAGCGATCTGTCAAGCCACATTAAAGAGCATGAAAAAACACATCATAATATACATATTGTTTGTATTTCGCTATAAAACTGACAGATTTTGAAAGCTGAGACTTTGGAATATCTCCCGGTGCTCCCAATCCGGGCCATTTGCATGCGCAAAAGGCTAGAATAGGCTATCTCAAAATATTATAACTTTAATCTTCATTCTCGAAACATTTCAAAATTTTTTTTCGAAATATTTCGACTTTATTCTCGTAATATTTCAACTTTATTCTCGAAATATTACGACTTTAATCTAGTAAGCTTTTTTTTTTTTTTAACATGGCACTAAAACGCCGTTGTAATTTATAAATGTCTAAAATGTTATAAGTGAGTCTGTTTAAAAAATATTTATTAATTTAAATTAATTTGTTATGTAAAAATCATTTTGAAACCTTCAAATTGGCTGTTATTAAGCCTCATTAAAAAAACACAACTTGACCCCAAAGATCTAGTTAATTACAGACCGATCTCAAATCTCAAAGATTTGAATTGTCAAAGATACTAGAAAAGGTAGTATCCTCACAATTATATTCTTTCTTAGAGAAAAATGGTATCTGTGAGGAATTCCAGTCAGGATTTAGACCGTATCACAGTACTGAGACTGCTCTCATTAGAGTTACAAATGACCTGCTTCTATCATCTGATCGTGGTTGTATCTCTTTATTAGTTCTACTGGATCTTAGCGCTGCGTTCGACACTATCGACCACAACATTCTTTTAAATAGACTAGAACACTTTGGCATTAGTGGAAGTGCCTTAGCATGGTTCAAATCGTATTTATCTGACCGCCATCAGTTCGTAGCAGTGAATGAAGAGGAATCATATCGATCACAAGTGCAGTATGGAGTACCTCAAGGCTCAGTATTAGGGCCGTTACTTTTCACGCTTTACATGTTACCCTTGGGAGATATTATTAGGAGACATGGTGTTAGCTTTCACTGTTATGCTGATGATACTCAGCTCTATATTTCTTCTCACGTCCGGGTGAAACACACCAAATCTGAGAAACTAACGGAATGCATAGTCGATATAAAAACTGGATGACGAGTAACTTACTGCTAAATTTCTGAAAAAACAAAGGTGTTAATTATCTGGACCTAAAACCCCACATGTAATAACCAAGAACACTATCTAACACTTGACAGCTGCTCTGTCAATTCTTCTTCATCAGTTAGGAACCTAGGTGTGCTGTTTGATAGTAATCTTTCATTTGAAAGCCATGTTTCTAGCATCTGTAAACTGCGTTTCCATCTCAAAAACATATCTAAATTGGGACTTATTCTCTCAACGTCAAATGCAGAAATGCTAATTCATGCGTTTATGACCTCAAGGTTAGACTATTGTAATGCTTTCTTTACTGCGGTTGTTCTGCACGCTTGATCAACAAACTACAGTTGGTCCAAAATGCAGCAGCTAGAGTCCTTACTAGAACCAGGAAGTATGACCATATTAGCCCGTTTCTGTCAACACTGCACTGGCTCCCTATCAAACATCGGATAGATTTTAAAATCTTGTTAATTACTTATAAAGCCCTGAATGGCTTAAATTCTCAAAGCCTCTTCTGAGCGAGCTCTTATCACATTATAGTCCTCCACGTCCGCTGCGTTCTCAAACCTCTGGCAATTTGATAATACCTAGAATATCAAAATCAACTGCGGGCGGCAGATCCTTTTCCTATTTAGCACCCAAACTCTGGAACAATCTACCTAATACTGTTCAGGAGGCAGACACACTCTGTCAGTTTAAATCTAGATTAAAGACACATTTCTTTAACCTGGCTTACACATAACACACTACTACACTTCTATTATTCAAATCTGTAAAAGGATTGTTAGGCTGCATTATTTAGATCAACTGGAACCGGGAACACTCCCCATAACACACGATGTACTCGTTACATCATAAGAAGAATGGCATCTACGCTAATATTTGTCGGTTTCTATTCTGTTTCTCAGTCCGTGTCCGGATCAGATGATGGATCAGCACCAAGAGATGATGTCTGCAGCCCTGATTGTTGGTGGAGGCCGGACACTTGGATGAGCCCCGGGGACATATCCCCAGTGAAGACCTCGACTAAAAATACAATAAAACTAAAAATAAAACAAAATAACTAAAAATATAATAAAATACTTAACTACATAATACTATTATTGTTAGAAATTGCAACAATATAAAAATAGAAATATAATACAGTTATACATTTAAAATTTTAATTAAAACAATAAGTAAACAATAAATAAACAATAATATCCTGGCCAGAGGAGAACTGGCCCCCGACTGAGCCTGGTTTCTCCCAAGGTTTTTTTCTCCATTCTGTCACAGAGGGAGTTTTGGTTCCTTGCCGCTGTTGCCTCTGGCTTGCTCAGCTGGGGACACTTAATTTCTAGCGATTATCGTCGATTTGATTTCACAGATACTATTTAAACTAAACTGAGCTAGACAATGACATCTCTGAATTCAATAATGAAATGCCCTTAACTGAAAATTGAATGTTTAATCTTATTATGATACATTACTGACACTCTGTCCTCCAATTTGATACTGTTAAGCGCTTTGACACAATCTGTATTGTTAAAAGCGCTATATAAATAAAGGTGACTTGACTTGACTTGTATCTCTGTCCACTCAGTGTTTGACATGAGAGAGTGTTTCTGAGTCTCTTCTCCAGGAGTGATGCTGATTTCTCAGCTGCTGAACAGAGGCCTGTCAAACACTGAATTACTGAATTAACAAAACACGCTTCACGCTGAGACTTCATCCCCAAAGAGCCCATTAGATGAGCAACTGCAAACCAATGTACAACCAGCTGGGAACAAAAGAGCTCGCTGTAATTGACTCAATTCAGATTGCTGTTAGAAAATGTATTGCAAAATTTAAAAACTGATAAATCAAGAGTGATGTTCTGAGCTCATTCTAACTTTCAGCACATATACTTTCACCTCAGATGCACTACTGTAAATATTACAGTTAATCTAGTCTTTGAAGCATATTTAATGAGACAAACCCTGTCTATAATATTTGCATCTCATTAGGCTTCGGTTAATAAGATACCAAACATCAAGAGTAATTTGAGATTAAGACTGTGATTAAACCTTGTTTTTCCTAAGAGATGAATGATGAACTGAGAAAAAAAGTTGCATTTTTCATTTTTATTTATTTTTAAAAAATATTCAACATTTGGAAAAAAAAAAAAAAAAATGAATAAGCATAGATGCTGATTTTCACTTTTTATATTTGCATTTATTTTTAATGTCTATAGGAATAACTGAGATTGTTTTTTTTGTATTTATTTTTAAAATGTTCAACTTTTGAAAAAAAGAAGAGCAAGCATAGATGCTGATTTGCACCTTTTTATATTTGTAGTTAGTTTTAATCTGTCTATTATATTTAGTTAAAATAATGCCTTAAAATATTGATATTAATACTTACAACATGTTTAAATCAAGTATAAACATCAATGAAATATTTGAGATTAATATGTTTTTCTAGAGATGGATGATGAACCGAGAAAAAAAACCGCATATGCAGCATTTTTATTTATTTTACTAATTAAAAACATTAAAATGTTCAACATTTGAAAAAAAAAAAGACAGGTTAAAGAAGCGGTATGGATGCTGATTTGCAACTTTTTAAATATGTATTAACTTTTAATCTATGCCTATATTATATTTAGTTAAAATGATGGCGTATAAATATTATTAGGGATATTAAACGCTTAATATTTATAACGTTTTCAATCTATCGTAAGTCTGGATCGACTATAGGAAACGCGTTTGATCCTGCGCGCTTTCCGTTCAGCGTCCCGTTGCTAAGAGACGCGTCCAAGCACTGGCTAGTTACTCAGCACAACACTCAACATAAACAAGAAGTAAATAATAAACACAAAGCAGTGTTTTTCTTTTTAAAGTTAACTTTAACCGCGGAGCTGCTCTTCTAAAGCGAGTTTGAACAGCTCATGAGGTGAAATGGATCTTCGTGTCCGACAATATTTATCAAAAGCTCAGGAGAAAAGAGGTAACCGATAAATTAACGTTACGTGTTTATTAGAAGACACTCCATTAAATGTGTTTGTTATTATATCCTATATTGTTAGTTAGTGTTTTATTATATTGTTAGTGTCAGTTTTATTATCTTATATTGAAAGCGCTTTCAGGGCTAAAAACTTTAGTCTTAAAATATTTATATGTAATAACGTTAGTCTTGTAATATTTCACTTTTCTTGTGATTCTAACCCTAGTGAAAAATAAATATACCTAAATGTATTTGAAATACATTTACAGTATTTCATGCTAAATATATTACAAATATATTTACATATTTATGTACTTAATAAAAAAATGCCCTGCTATTGTACTTTTAGTATACTAAACTGATATACTTAAATTGGAACTACTAATTTTGCACTTTAATTGTGCAGAAGTAGTGTTGAAGTCCAGCTAAAGATATAGCTGCTACTGAAGTATATTTGATTGTGCTAAAGTGGAACTATTTCAAGTATACTTCAGGTACACTTTAAATATCTCACATTTAAAGACAGATATTAGTCAAATACAGTCCTCATCAATAATGACATTAAAACACATTTTGGGCTTAATATTAAGAAATGTGCATTGTGCATAAGTAGTACTCCAAATAAAGTTTAATTATAATTTTTATATCATATGTAACATGTAAAAATGTCAATAGATTTAAATTATGCTTAGTATGAAATAAATGTATTTTAAATATATTACTTTATTACTAGGGAAAACAAGAATCTGTATAATAAAAGCAGATTGCAGTGTGTTCTCAGCTCATTTTTTCCTGCAGTAAATATCACTGTGTGTATTTTTCTCAGATGCTGTGTATGTGAGGAAGGCATATGAGCTGATTCGAGCTTCAGGTCCAGCAGCGTCTGATGGCAGATCTCAATCTGAGCTCTGTGTTCTGTGTGCTGAACAATCTCTACAGGTGCCATCATAAACCATCCATCACATTCTGCCTGCATTGTTTCAAAGAGATATTAATCAGGCAGTCTTTATGCTTCATTTCAAGCAGAGTTGTGCCGTTTTTTAAACTTTAAGTTTACCTGAATTCACTCTACACATGCTTGAATTATTCATCAGTATGGGTCATGATAGTTTAATTAATTTCAGTAATGAATTTAAGGTGGCAGCTGTTAATTATACCCAGTATGTAAGTTCAAACCATGTCCACTTGTGTGAGATACAGACTTGAATGGCAGTTTTTGTTTTAAAAGATTAGGATGAGTTTGTTTGTGCATCAGATTTGGAGAAATGTGTCTCAGCAATGGATGCTCTGCAGTGAATGGGTGCCGTCAGAATGAGGGTCCAAACAGCTGATAAAAACATCACAATAATCCACACCACTCCAGTCCATCAGTTAACATCTGGAGAAGACAAAAGCTGAAACAAATCCAGCATTAAGACAATTTTTTGAATCCATAATCCATAATAACGCTTCCTCCAGTGAAAAAGTGTTCTGGTCTGAATCAGGAGAGAAATCTGCACAGATCAAGCAGCGTTTACAAGACAAAACAGCTCTAAACAAATATGTGAGAGACAACAGGAGATGCACTTTTTCACTGGAGGAAGAGTTAGTATGGATTATGAACTCGTATTTTAGTTAAAAACATCTTAATAAAGGATTAGTTTCAGGTTTTGTCTTCTCCAGATGTTAACTGATGGACTGGAGTGGTGTGGATTATTGTGATGTTTTTATCAGCTGTTTGGACTCATTCTGACGGCACCCATTCACTGCAGAGCATCCATTGCTGAGACACATTTCTCCAAATCTGAAACAAAATCATCTACATCTTGGATGGCCTGAGGATGAGCACATATTTAGTACATTTTCATTTTTGGCTGAACTGTTCTTTTAAATCTTTACTGATAAGGAAAGTAAATACACTGCCCCACAGTGTTTCTGGTGTGAAGAAATCTAAAGCTCTGGATACACATGAGGTTTTATTTCAAGAAAGTGTCATGGCGTAGGGTAAGCGTCTTCCCTGCTGGTTGCTTGAACACACACCTGAGAAATGCTGCAGAATTGCCTCTCCTGCTGCATCTCAGTGTGTGACAGCGAGGTTTGAGTTTCACAGTAATGCAGCGCTCTGCTCTCAGGCTGAAGACGTAATGCTGGGTTAGATAACAGCCACGGCTCTCTGCTGCACTGTCACGCCTCCACGGCCCTTGTGTGTGCCGCAGGATTACTGTAACAACGGCTTATCTTAAAATGTGCTGTCATTTTGTAGAGCAAGAATCTCACAGAAACATGTCTATATTAGAAGTTATTATATTTTGCATAAGGAGGAATAAAACATTTTGTCATGAGATTTTAATGAGGATTTTTATTACATTGTGATATTACTTTTTATGCCAAATTAAACACTTTCTCCCTTCAAAATCAAAATACTATAAAGCATCCAGATGTTTTGCATGCAATATTTTTGTAAATCTTCTTATTCTCAAGGTTGGTTCTAATACTGTTATTTTGTAAAAATGTTTTAATATAGAATACAGCAAATTGAAGTGACCTGGACAAGTTCTTGACAGATTTTGTGAGATTCACCTCAAGACCTTTAACACTAAGTGCAAACAGTCGTTAGATGCTGTTTGTATTAAGTTCCTTAGTGAAAATAGCAAATAGTAATTAGATGCTATTTGTATTCATTAAGTAAAAATAGCAGTATGTATTTACACTAATTTCAAACAGTAATTAGATGCTATTTGCATTACGTTTATTAAGTGATAATACCAGTATTTTCTTTGTTCTAAGTGCATATAGTAATTAAGTGCAATTTGTATTAAGTGCAGTGCATTAATTGAAAATAACAGTGTTTTCTTTGCACTAAGTGCAAAAAGTCATTGGATGTTATTTGCATTAATGCATGAAGTGAAAATGGTAGTATTTTCTTTACACTAAGTGCAATTAGATACTATTTGCATAAAATGTATTAAGTGAACATTTTAGTATTTTCTTTGCACTAAGCATAAATAGTAATAAGATGATATTTGCAATAAGTGAATTAAGTAAAAATAGCAGTAATTTCTTTACATTAAGTCCACATAGTGCTTAGATGCATTAATTTCATTAAATGAAAATAGCAGGATCTTCTTAATTAGACGGTTTTTGCATTAAGAACAATTAAGTCAAAATGGCAGAATTTTATTTAGACCATGCATGTGCAAAGAGTAATTACACCACATCAAATTTCAATTATAGGCCTATTAAATAACCGTTAGACACTTTATCTTACTCTTCAGATAATTTCTATATTTTTTATTTAAAATAAATGCCTCTCTGAGCTGATATACAATGAAGGAGCCAGCAAGGTGGTCTATCTGCACCCGTGTAAGTTATAAACATAGAGCTGATATGGAAGTGTTCTCACATTGCTTGGTCATCCACAAGAACAGAAGAGAGCAATTTTGTTGTCATATCACCTTAAATATGTGTATAAATCATCCCCTACATGCTGACACAATTCAAAAGTCACATTCAACCAAAAGAAAAAAGCAATCATTTGAAGTGTCCCTTCCTGAGAAGAGAAAAGCTGACAAAAAGAGCTGAGCAGCTGAGCAGGCTTTTGCTCAATGACTTGTGAAGTGAGAAATCCTAAACAGATAAGCGAGCAGTATAACTCTCATACAGAGACAGCGTCAGCGTGGGTTATGAGCATTGTGAATTCATTCCCCTCAGAAGTGAAGGAGTGTATAATATATATCGCGCTTGTCTGAAGTAAGCTGAACGCAGGAGCTTGTGCTGAATCTCTTACTTTTTGCACTCAAGCACTTTAAAAAGTTGCAAGGGCCATTATGTGCTTCCTGATGTGGCAAAATATTTATTGCCATCTGGGAGATATGTTTGAGGCTTAGGGCTTTCATAAGTTGAGACATTTCTGATGGCAAGTGTCTCAGATGGTTCTGTTCCAAAAACTAGTGAGCGATCTGCCTACATAGGCAGCATCCTAACTGAAATGAACCCTCATAAGTGACTGATAAGGCAGCAGCTTTGTGCATCACACAAATAGAGCTCTGGATTTTAGACTCACAATTGATTTCCAATAGAGTTCATGTTAGCATGTCAAATCTCAGCTGTGATTGTTTATATCATCATAAAATGTAGTTATGTTATTGTATATAACATATAAAGTTAGATTTTACCCACATTCATGCAGGACATATGCACATTTGAACTGGATCAGAAAAGTTCATCAAAGTTGTCCTAAGACAAGAATGGTATTGTTTTTATTGTAGGACAACTTTGATGAAAGTTTTTGATCCACTTCAAATGTTGACTACTATATACTGTACTATATAGCAAATCTCAACTGCTGAATTGTTTATATTGTCGCAAAATAACGGTATATTCATCCAGCTCTAATCTGCTAAATGCAACTATAAGGCATGCAGATATTAAGATATCATAAACATTGAAGCTGCTTTGAAACAATGTATATTGTTAGTTTAACTTAGCTTGAATAATGACAATGTGCTAATAAAAAGCATAGTGTGCACACAGATATTGTTAAAATGTGTATTTTTAAAAAATAAATTAGACTATAGAGCTTGTGTGTTGTGATCAGTGTAATTTTAGTATCATTGAGATACTATTATAGTTTTTAAGAATATTTTAAATCAATTTTTATTATTTTAACTTACTGTTTTCACTTTAATTTTAGTTCAAGTTTTAGTAATTTTCTGTGTGTTTTTGTTATTTTAGTAGTTTTTTAATATGTCTATATAGTTTTTCTTCATTTTTATTTCAGTTTTTGTTATTTTAGTGCAAGTGAAACTGAATGAAATCTAGGTGAAATAACCTTTTTTATTACAAGTATCAGATTTTTTTTAATGATTTTAGTTTTAGTTAACTATAACCCTAATTGCGTGATCTGCATGCAGGAAGGCTGAAACCCTCATTGTCTGTTGTTGTTGTGTTGTGTTGTCAGCTGGGCTGCTGGGAAATCACACAGGACTGTTTAACGATGTACTTGGAAGGGAAACCTCCAGCCAATCAGTTCCTGTGTCGAGCGTATCTGTGCCAGGGACAGCTCATCTCCTCACGCTCCATTAGCACAGCGGTAAGTCCAAACAGTGCAGTGGGCTCATTAAAGAGCGTCTGTCTTTGACCTCTGAACTCTGAACATGTCAATATGAGAACATATAACATGACCTTTATAATGAATGACTTTAGAGGAAACTCTACATAGGATATCACAGACTCTTTTCACTTGAAACAATAAACAACCACTTATTCCAACAGTTGGGTTCCAGAGTAAAATCCTTTTCATATTCTCCATAGGGAATTAATATTTAACATTAACTTATAAACCTTTAAAGACATACATACTGAGCTCTGAGGTTGATGCAATTCTCAATACACTCTCAAAATACTTCAATGATTGTATAGTTATATATGCTTATTTTGCAGTAAACTTAAAGTAGGTTGTTTCTGTATTTATAATCAACAACTTTATAATAACAACTTAACAGCAACTTAATGAATAATCTTCTATTTTTACATCGTTTGTAATTCAACCATGTCCTTCTCAATGCTTCATGTAGTTTTTCTGTCATTAAAGTGCACATCTTGTATCTTGAATTTTTGCTTTAAATCAAAGTTTATGTTGTGATTCTCCTCAAAGCTGGTTGGTTTGGTTCATGGTTTATAAGTCTTTAATGAAGGCTATTTAAAAATCCCTATAAGGGAAAAAAGAATAGAAAAAATGCTTCCAGCCAGCACCACTTGTTCTTTTATACCTTGGGTACTTTTAAATGTATATTGTGTTTAAGTCTCAGTTTTTTTTTTTCTCACAAGGGAATCTGTTGAGTCGCAGGCGTCTCGTTTCTGCTTCACAGCGATAAATCTGTCCATCACATCTTTTATTTTGTCCCTATTTTTGTTGTTGTTCTATTTCCAGGAGGACTTGGATAAGGCTGTGATGTACTATCTGAAGGCGATTGAAATTGCCAAAGACAAGTCCAGGTAGAGTAAACTATCCAAACAGAGAAAAGATGATAGAAACTGATTCTCCTTCTTCTTCTCTCTCATCTCCTGTCCTGATTCAAATAAGTCTGAGGTGACCCACTTCATCAAGAAAAACAACCAAAAGGAGAATTGTATTGCTCAGAGATCACATAGTTTTAGAAGACTTATTGGGGTGTTAACTAAAGCTCTGAGCACTGATGAGAAATGCTTGAAACCTCTGATTTTTGATTGTTGACATCTCATCTGAAGCACTAGAGGAGAGGCTGGCTTTGAGAAATAGGAGACTTCAACAGGAGAAACTATACAACTATAACAAAGATCTCATTTCTGATTTTTTTTACACACTTTTTTGTGGAAACCATGATACATTTTATCTTTCAGGATTCTTTGATGAATAGAAAGTTCAAAAGAACAGCATTTGAAATTGAAATCTTTTGTAACATGATAAATGTCTTTACCTTCACTTTTGATTAATTTAATGCATCCCTGTTAAATAAAAGTATCATTTTTTGCTTTCTTTTTTTTTTGGTAAAATATTATTTTTCTCACACTTTTGAATGGTAATGTATCATTCTTTCCCCAAAAATATTGTGCAGCACAACTGTTTTCATCATTGATAATAATCAGAAATGTTTCTTGAGCAGCAAATCAGCATATTAGAATGATTTCTGAAGATCATGTGACACTGAAGACTGGAGTAATGATGCTGAAAATACAGCTTTGATCACAGAAATAAATTACAGTTTAACAGATATTCACATAGAAAACAGCTATTTTAAAATGTAATAATATTTAACAATTTTTACAGTATTTTTGATCAAATAAATACAGCCTTGGTGAGCAGAAGAGACAAAATCTCATAAAAACATATACACCCTCTGAAACAGCCTCTGAGATGGAAATTAAATTGTTTCTAGCTTTAACACGAGTGTGGAGATTTTAAATATTTAAGCAGTATGCCAGATCATCAATCATAAACACTAAGCAACTCCTCCTAGAGTTAACTTTGAAATATTAACACAAGCAAAGTAACAAACTATCAAGGGATGTCCAGCTCGACTGGATGATGTTATATCTACTGTAAACTTGTAATTTGTTGATGATGGATGTGTAATCACTGCTTCACTGCTTCAGTAGTGGCTCTCCGGCTCAGCCAGAGGGAAAACGGCTCAGATACTCGCTGCTAAAACACACCGTTCTCTGGTGGATAAATTAGCGACTCCGGAATAGAGTCTTCAGCCGTCTTTTGTTGCGTTCCTCGCCCATCCTGCAGTAATTGCTTTATATCTCATGGACATTGAGGCCTCCCGTGGCTCTTTGAAAGGCTCATGCGCTCGTTACTCATCCACACGCTTTGAGATCTAAGGTCGCTCGCAGGATAAATTGAGATGTAGTGAGAAATCAGATTCTGATCTTCCCAACAGTGATCGCTTGAATAATTAATCCGACTATTTTTATTCCCGTCTCTTTCTGCTTCTCCTCCGCCTCGTTCTTTCTTCATTAGATATCATTTTCTGGTGTTCAACGCTTCGCTGCTGTATCTGCAGTCCGTCAGACGCTTTCTGAGGCCCGGACAGAGACGGCTCCTGGTTTCTTCTCTCACGCAGGTGCTCAAGGCTCTAGAGGAGGTTCAGGATCCTGATCTCGCATGGAGGGCTGAGCTAATGCTGTAGGTGGATTCACATTTGACATTTAATTACTGTTTTATGCACACAGTGTGGGTGAATATCATGAAACCAGTCAAGAACGAAGTTCAGGTCATAATTCACTCGAGTGTCATGGGAAAGAAAATGCAATCATATTTTACTTTTTTTTTTTTTTTTTCTCACATTAGTTCCATGATAATGGAAAAATATTATATCTTCTCCCCTCCAATTCTCATTTCTGTTTATGCAAATATAGTATTTCCATGATCTCTTTTTAGATTATTTTGTATTCTGTGTTGTTTAACTGGAAAAAAATCAATAAACATAAAAAAATTTACAGTTCAGATTTCTGTAATAGCACTAAATAACTAAATGGGTTTTAAATACATAATAATCAGCTTTATATATGTATTTATCATCAGTAAATCCAATTTGTTTCAGTCTGATTGCTTATTCCATAGCTAGACATGTTTAAGCATGTTCATACTTTTAACTAAATAAATGTAATTGTTTTCACAATGACCAGATTTATATGAAAGATTTGTTAACTCTTTACTTAAAGCCTTTATGTATAATGTGCATTGTAATATATTGTATCTTGTATTGTAACCGAATTTAAAATGCGTAGTGTAACAATGAATTTATAATGAATTAAGTGTGGTTACAGTTATTCATGAGATTGTACAAAGCATTATAAGGTGCATTACAAGGCATAATCATGCATTAAAACTACTTTTATAATACATTATACATAAAGGCTTTAAATAAAGTGTTACCAAAGTTAATTTTCCATCTTTACACGGTTTATTCCAAATGCATTGAAATTTTATATGCAGTTTAAATACATAAATATTAACTATCAAGTGTTTTGTATGCATTATGGTAGTTTTAGTTGCAATGTTTAGTTCAATGTAGATTTAAAAAAAACACTTTGTTACGGTTAAAGTTTTTCACAGGTTTCATTTTCTTTATTATATGATCTTATTAAATGCAATCAGTGGTACAAAGTTAAGAAAATCAGTAATCAGGGCAAGTACGCAGCCTTTAGGTTCAGCCTGTTTTAAGCCTCTTATACTGAGAAAATTGTTTAGAGATGGATTTTAAAGGTCATAATAAATCTTCATGATGTGATCAGACTCCTTTATGGCTGTTTTATTGTTGTAGGCATGTAATCCTGGAGCACAAAAGAAACTCATCCCTAATAAAAGTTATAAGAGCCTTGTCATTGATCCTCCTTGCCTTGACTCTACAGTCTTTTGTTGAAGAGCATGCATGCTGTAAAACACCAGACTCAAAGATCTGACTGGAGTGAAGGCTCATATTTCATGTTGTTTTTGTCTTGTGTTTCTATTCAGACACCTTGTTGAATGTCTGCTGGATGATGGGAAGAGGAAAGAAGCAGCTGTCATGGCCAAGGTCACCTCTGATTTTATACAGTCACATAAACCAGAGCTTTATCCCCGGCTTTTCTCCATACAGGTAAATCTTCCTCTTTTGTATTGAGTGTCACTTCATTTATTAATCCTGCTCAAGCAGCTGCAGCCGTCCTCATTCACTCAAGCTCCTTTTCACCAGAATATCTTGTCTTTTCTTTATTCTCCACAGAACTGACATGTTTTTGGCTCATATCTTATTTAGTTGCTCTTAATTAATGCACACCCATAATAAAGGCATATTATTCTAGTTATTCATTATGTTTTGGTCGTGCAATTTTGCTGCTCCTGTGTGATTCCTCCCTGCATGCAAATTAAATATTTGCACATATATTTAAAAAAAAATAATTGAAATATAGCGTTATATGAAGTAAAACATATATGAAACCTATTAGAAATTTGGAGCAGTTTCATATATTAATAATAACTATATCCAGCCCATACAAATATGTATGGTTATGAATCCTAAAACCTGTCAATACATGTTGATATTACATAAGTAAATATAGAAGATAGACGTGTTTAAAAAATGTTATAAATACAGATTTTTGAATATATGTTGTTGTGAAGTGAAATAAATAAAGTTGCATGCATAAATAAAATATATATTGTTGACATATATGATTGCTACTTATTATACCATATAAAATCATCATGTTGATATTACATACAGTATATGGGTCAAAGGCGTTAAGATGTCTGCATCAAAAGAAATTTACAAAAGTGATTTTATGTCCATAGAAAGCACATTAAGTGTAAGTAAAGTGTCCACTTTTAAGGTTTTAAATGTTTTTGGAGAATAAAATGTCAAAATTTGGTTGAAATAATGTTCCATTGTCATTCAGAGTAACACAATATTTATGTAAAAAATCAAACAACATGCTTATTTTGACTTGTACATATTAAAATATATAAAAGAATAAGGGAGCATATTACATTTT
>JAFVLL020041067.1:6743-21743 GCA_021397915.2 Tor tambroides
TTGGGCCGATAGACGATGCCATCGTCCATTGCCGATGGCTGATAGACATCACGATGTTGAGCCGGCATTGTGATTCCACGCCCACCCCCCCCATACCCCCCGCAATCCGCCGCATCCCAGTACTGTGTTCGGAAAGAAAATGACGTGTACTATGAGACCCCAAAAGGGAATAAATATGAGATGGGAGGAAAATATATATTTCAGTAGCCTACTTTCTCTCACAGTTATATCATTGAGTAATTATACTGTATATAGCCTAAATTGTGGGCATCAGGGAGCCGCTATTATGCCTGGCACTGAAACTGCTTTTTGCATGATCGCTTTTTAGTTTCACTTTCGAGATTCGCGATCGCACGTACTCTGTTTATACTATGGAGCGGCAGTACTACGTTTTACAAGATTAGATGTTTGTCAGTTGTGCTCGGGATCTGCAAATCATTCGCCATCAAGCTGGTCACACACTGGACAAGAAGCTCAGCGCCACGTCTTTACATTGTTTTGAATCGTTGCTAGGCGAAGCCGGTGTGCGTAAGCTCATAGACAATGTGTTTGAATTTTAAAGACATGACGCGGCGCGGCGCTGCTCTTCTCTTCTTGTCCAGTGTGCGACCAGCTTCGGTCATCTCTCCTTACTCTGTCTGTTTAAGTGGTAAGTGAAACTTTATATACTGTAATGTAACAGGCAACCGTTGGCAATCGTTATTTGTTTTCCTTGCTGTTCTGAATACAGATTTACGCTTCGGGCACACCCCCTAATTTCACCCCCCGCCCCCCGATGTCATCGTCCATTGCGATGTTTCACGGCAGACATCGTCCGATGCCAATTTTGTAGACATCGCCCAACCCTAGTTTCCGTGGAAACCCTGATGTGATGGGGGCAATTATCAGATGCTCGTGAGCGAGCGACATGCTGTCTTGTGCTCTTTAGACTCACGCTGTGACTCATCTGAGGAGATGATGGCAGTTGTGCATCATCGAGAAGCGTTTAGGAGCTCGAAAAGACTTATTTGATGAAGACCAAGGGGTTGTAGGTTTAAGCAGAATTCACTATTCCATCATCATTGTGTTCATAAGTGTGAACAGCCCTCGAGTCTCTTTGGGTTTGACTTACTGCAGATGTATAGAAACTGTGTTCACAAAGAAACTGATGATCTTCTGTCTCTACAGGGTGATCAATGCAGGTAAAAGCACCCTAAATGAGGACCAGGCATGCTGTGAGGTGGTAGAGCTCAGGAAACGACCCGCAGACCCGTCCAGCCCCAGCTACACTCCCACCAGGAGACGCTCCTCGCTGCCCAGCGCAGACATCCTGGAGTCCATCGACAGCACAGTGAGGCTTTCTGCCACCACTCTTTTTAATGTGATTTCATTTATGACTCAATCATGTTGATTTTAAAGGAACAGTTCACCCTAAAATGAAAATGATGTCATCATTCCTCCACCTCATGTGGTGCCAAACTTAGGGCTGCATGATACTGGAAAAAACTGAAATTGCAATATTTAGTTTTTCTGCAACTATATATTTGTAATATGAAAAGATACAGGAATTTTCACCGGATGACTTAAATTGATTAATTGTTCCCAAATATAGCTTTCTAGAATGAGTGGGATGATTTTTGGGGGGAGTGCATCTGGATAAAAAATAATGATATACACTCACCTAAAGGATTATTAGGAACACCATACTAATACTGTGTTTGACCCCCTTTTGCCTTCAGAACTTCCTTAATTCTACGTGGCATTGATTCAACAAGGTGCTGAAAGCATTCTTTAGAAATGTTGGCCCATATTGATAGGATAGCATCTTGCAGTTGATGGAGATTTGTGGGATGCACATCCAGGGCACGAATCTCCCGTTCCACCACATCCCAAAGATGCTCTATTGGGTTGAGATCTGGTGACTGTGGGGGCCATTTTAGTACAGTGAACTCATTGTCATGTTCAGGAAACCAATTTGAAATGATTCGAGCTTTGTGACATGGTGCATTATCCTGCTGGAAGTAGCCATCAGAGGATGGGTACATGGTGGTCATAAAGGGATGGACATGGTCAGAAACAATGCTCAGGTAGGCCGTGGCATTTAAACGATGCCCCATTGGCACTAAGGGGCCTAAAGTGTGCCAAGAAAAGCTTATCCCCACACCATTGCACCACCACCAGCCTGCACAGTGGTAACAAGGCATGATGGATCCATGTTCTCATTCTGTTTACGCCAAATTCTGACTCTACCATCTGAATGTCTCAACAGAAATCGAGACTCATCAGACCAGGCAACATTTTTCCAGTCTTCAACTGTCCAATTTTGGTGAGCTCAGTGCAAATTGTAGCTCTTTTCCTATTTGTAGTGGAGATGAGTGGTACCCGGTGGGGTCTTCTGCTGTTGTAGCCCATCCGCCTCAAGGTTGTGTGTGTTGTGGCTTCACAAATGCTTTGCTGCATACCTCGGTTGTAATGAGTGGTTATTTCAGTCAAAGTTGCTCTTCTATCAGCTTGAATCAGTCGGCCCATTCTCCTCTGACCTCTAGCATCAACAAGGCATTTTCGCCCACAGGACTGCCGCATACTGGATGTTTTTCCCTTTTCACACCATTCTTTGTAAACCCTAGAAATGGTTGTGCATGAAAATCCCAGTAACTGAGCAGATTATGAAATACTAAGACCGGGCCCGTCTGGCACCAACAACCATGCCACACTCAAAATTGCTTAAATCACCTTTCTTTCCCATTCTGACATTCAGTTTGGAGTTCAGGAGATTGTCTTGACCAGGACCACACCCCTAAATGCATTGAAGCAACTGCCATGTGATTGGTTGATTAGATAATTGCATTAATGAGAAATTGAACAGGTGTTCCTAATAATCCTTTAGGTGAGTGTATATGTAATATAACTTATTAATCTGAGGACTTTAAGCGTGATTCCTTGAACAATTTGGGGGGAGAAATGTAAAATTGGGTGTTCATACTTAGGTTTACTTTTCATAAGAACCATTTTCACTAACCATAAAGTGAACAGTAAGGTGTTGTTTAAATCTCTTTTCACTTTATAAAATCGAGTTTTCATAAAATTGATATTGTGATATGGCATTTAAAAGCTCAGTATTTATACGTGTAGTTCATGATACAGTTTGTTTCTGTTGCACTTAATTCTGAAACGGGTAACACATATTTTTTAGCTGCCAACCCGTCATTTGAAAAAATAAAGAAATTAAGATGTAAATATTAGTATTGTTTTATTACTCAAATTATTTTACAGTACAGTAGTAGTATTACAATATATTATTTGGTTTTTATTTTTGTCTTATATTTATGAAATACATTTATAATATATTACCTTTAAAGGTAGGGTAGGCGATTTCAGGGAGGTTAGCAATAGCAAGCTAGCTTTGAAAGCATAAGATCTCACCCTCCCTGCAAATCACTCTCCAAAGCCACGCCTTCTCCAAAACACATGAACGCACACAGGCAGAGCAAAGGCTAACCAGTGACACGATTAGAGATGGCATCAACACTGTCAGATTTCCTCATGTCTCAAAAACATTACAGTAAAAAGTGCATAATAATACAATAATAGCGCCTTTCATTCTCGCTGGAACGCGTATCATGTCTGCGCAAACGGTTGCACAGAGGTATGCAACCACGTACGTTGACAGGCAGGTAGAACAGCCTATCGTAATCCTCGGACCAAGGGATGTGATTGGACGAACATTTTATGGTCCTACACCTTCCGCAGACGATATAAATACATTCAGACCACTTAACTTAGTGATTGCTATCGGGATGTGAAGAGCAGTGTTGGGGGTAACACATTACAAGTAACTTGAGTTACATAATCAGATTACTTTTTTCAAGTAACAATGCAAATTGTGTCAAAGCAGCTTTACAGTATTAAACGGGGAAATAGTGTGTCGTTCTCCTCTGGCCAGACAAAACCAGCAGTTTAAGTCTAGGCTACATCCTAGTAAAGTAACGCATTACTTTTAAATTAACAAGAAAATATCTGAGTTACTTTTTCAAATAAGTAACGCAAGTTACTTTGTTTTCCTATTTATTCACTGACACCTTTCCTGTCCCTGTGTTGAGAGAAACTGGGAGTAAGTGCAAAGGTATTTTCTTCAGCCTGAGGCTTATTAATTGTGAAAGGGCCTTTACGGTCACCAAAAATATAACTTTTGGGTTTTCTGTTATTAAAAATAAATAAGCAAGCACAGCCCAGGTGACAAAAAGTAATGCAAAAGTAACATAATGCATTACTTTCCATAAAAAGTAACTGAATAGCGCAATTAGTTACTTTTTATGGAGTAACGCAGTATTGTAATGCATTACTTTTAAAAGTAACTTTCCCCAACACCGGTTCAGCCGGCATAACAAAAATGTTTTTGAACCAAATCACCTACCCCTGTTTTTAAAAACACTTTTTTTTTCTGATCATGCTAATATTTCTGTAATTCTGTTTGTGCAGGAGGTGAAGGAACTGAACTTCCACTACTGGGGTCTGTTTGACGGTCACGGCGGCTCCGGAGCCGCTGTTTTCGCAGCCAAGTTCCTCCACCTCCATATCGAGGAGCAGCTGCAGGAGGTGCTGGAGATCCTGCAGAACCCGTCCCTCCAGCCGCCCACCTGTTTGGGCGAGGAGAACCCTGTCCACCACCTCCATCCGTCCGCTGGATGCTCCCAGCGAGGGCTGTCCCGGGCGGCTTCACTCAGAGGGGCCACTGGGGCCCCGGGGTCTCCTAATACAATGGCCCCGCGGTTCTTCATGGAGAAGAAGATCAAACAGGAGAGTCTGGTGGTGGGAGCCATAGAGAATGCGTTCAAAGAGATGGTGAGTCTTTGGATCAGTTAGTGTAATAAACACACATGGCCACTAGATGGCACGCAGAGCTTATAGGAATGATGTATTATTGTAAATGATTGTGTTGATTTTAAAATTCAGCTTTGCATCACAGGAATAAAATTACATTCTAAAATATATTCAAATAAAAAACAGTTATTTTAAATTGTAATAATATTTCACAATTTTACAGATTTTACTGTATTTTTGATCAAATAAATGCAGCCTTGGTGAGCATAGAAGTGTCTAGTGTACTTATATATGGAAAGCAGCGATCTTATATGTGACCATGGACCACAAAACCAGTCATAAGGGTCAATTTTTAGAAACTGAGATTTATACATCATCTGGAAGCTGAATAAATAATCTTTCCATTGATGTATGGTTTGTTAGGATAGGACAATATTTGGCCGAGATACAACTATTTGAAAATCTGGAATCTGAGGGTGCAAAAAAATCAAAATACTGAGAAAATGGCCTTTAAAGTTGTCCAAATTAAGTTCTTAGCAATGCATATTACTAATCAAAAATTACATTTTGATACGTTTACGGTAGGAAATATCTTCATGGAACGTGATCTTTACTTAATATCCTAATGATTTTTGGCATGAAAGAAAAATGGATCATTTTGACCCATACAATGTATTTTTGGCTATTGCTACAAAATATACCTGTGCTACTTAAGACTGGTTTTGTGCTCCAGGGTCACATATTATGTGTGTTTTTACATAAGTGTCGATTGAATCCAGTCTCATGTGGGTTTTACTGACCTTGATTGAGTTCTCCGTGTGATTTCAGGACACTCATATCGCTCGAGAGAGGACGGTTTACTCTATATCTGGAGGATGTACTGCTCTAGTGGTGGTGCATTTACTGGGAAAACTGTACGTGGCCAATGCCGGTGACAGCAGGTATGTTTTGTTAAACTTACTTCATTTATTCTCATTTAAGGGAGATTATGTCTAGATTAAAGAGACAGCTGGGTTTCTGTAGGTCTTAATTGGCCCTTCAGCCAAGTAAGGCCTAAAAAGGTCTTAAATCAGAGCAGAAAGTCATAAATTCATAATGGCATTAAATGTTGTATGTATTGCAAAGAAATAAATATCTTCCTCAGTAGTTTTATTTTCCAGTACAAATATCTAAACATCCTTAAATCAAGATACATAAAGTCTTGTTATCTGAGAAATTGAGCAACATTAAGTAAAGAGAACAAATGGGGGTATGAAAACTTAATTTCCTTTTGAATTAAGTTGATTTTTTTAAAGATATTTGTTCATTTTAATCATTAACTTCCTTTCAATCATAACCTTTTGAGCAATTTCTTAGAAAACAAGACTTCTTAAGTAATTTTGCTTCTCAAGTAAATCTATCTTCATGAATCTTTAGACATTTGTGCAGGTAAAAAAAAAAATACTGAGGAAGAACATCACTTTTTTGCATCAGTACAAGTTTTTTTTCCATATTCTAGTGTTTGTAAGCAGAGATATTTAAGTCTTAAACTTATTTTTTGTAAAAGTATTGGAGATTTGTTGGAAGTTGTATAGTCAATTGTGTTTGAAGCATTACTGATACAATTAATTTGCATATTAGAGACCATATTGATGTTTTGTTCTTAAAAAGGTCTTAAATTATTACATTTATTTTCATAAAGCCTGCAGAAAACATGGACAGTAATGACATATATCAATAATAGTTTCAATAATGCATGCTACCATTCAAAAGTTTGTTGTCAGTATTTTTATTTAAGTAATTAAGAAATTAATGCTTTTATTCAGCAAGGATGCATTAAATTGTTCAAAAGTGACAATACATACATTTATAATTTAAAAAAAAAATTAATATTTCAAACAAATGCTGTTCTTTTGAACTTTATATTCATCAAAGAATCCTTAAAAATAAAATGTATCATGGTTTCCTTTCCACAAAAATATGAAGCAGCGCAATTGTTTTCAACATGATAATAATCAGAAATGATTCTTGAGCAGCAAATCAGCATATTAGAATGATTTCTGAAGGATCATGTGACACTGAAGATCACAGGAATAAGATCAGATTTGATCACAGGAATAAATTACATTTTAATATGTATTCAAATTGTAATAATGACTGAATTCGCTCTTCTGTTGTATTCTATTCTATTGTATTCTGTTGCGTTCTTGATGAAACTGTAAGCTCTTCTGCAGTGAGCGCTGTATGAGGTGCCCTTTGTTGTGTTTCAGGGCTCTGATCATCCGTGGAGGAGAGATCATTGCCATGTCCAGCTCCTTCACTCCTGAATCGGAGCGCCAGAGACTTCAGTTCTTGGTGAGAGAAATCTGGATTCACTTGTGTCACGTTCAGCAGCTGGCCTTATTTGTTTGCATTCTTTAAAGGACCGAGTCCCTGATTATGGAGCATGTTTGTGGATTCACATTGTGTTTCTCTCTCAGGCTCACCTGCAGCCGTCGCTGCTGGGAAACGAGTTCACACACTTGGAGTTTCCCAGAAGGGTCACGAAGAAAGAGGTCGGGAAGAGGATGCTGTACCGAGACTTTACCATGAACGGATGGTGAGTTGTGCTGGATCTGATTAGCAGTCTGACGTTTGACTGCCAGCAACAATTATTCCGCTCAAGAACCGCCCACTTAGGAAGAAACCACCTGACTGACATGTAAAGTGACCAATCAGAATTCATATGTGTTTTTATGTGCGTTTATCATGATATCACAATAATAGACCAGAAACTCAAGTAATGAAGTAATTATTAATCAAATAAAGTTCAATAATTAATATCTATAATTACTATATTAATATAATAACCATTATAATTATTGTATGAATATAATCATTATGAATAAAAGTAGAATAAAATAATATTATCAAAAATTATTAGATTAATATTTATTCATTATTAAAAAAAATGAATAAAAATAAAAAAAATAATCAAATAAACTAAAACTATTAATATCTATAATTATTTTATTATAATAATTCATTATTATAATAAATATATTAATACAATGATTATTGATACAATAAATGTAATAATTATCTATAATTATTATGTTAATATATATCATTTATTATATTAAAATATCAATCATTGCTGATATAATAATGGTTAATATTATTAATGAATAAAATCATCTAATTCTTGTGGTAAACCTATTGTGAAAAAGACACAAAAACAAAATGAATTCTGGTTCACATTTGTTATTTATTACACAAGTATAATAATTATTATTCAAATAAATATTGTTTACTATTATTAATCAATAAAATTAAAAAAATATGATCTGTATATTTGTATAGAAATGGACAAATGTTTATTGTGGTATTGTGAAAAAGACACAAAAGCAAAATTAACTCTAGTTGTCACAGACAATTCAAAATTATATTTCTATATTAAAATAATAGTAATATTATCATTATTTTCCTTTTCGTTATTTATTAAATAAAATATAAATACATTAATAAAACCAAATAATTATTATCTGTATATTTCTACAGAAATCAACAAAACATTGTGTACTTTTCAGTATGTATAACCCTTTCCATATTATTTTCCACAATGCATTTTTGGAAATGTGTGTGCAGATTTAATCAGATTTTCTGCCCATCCATGAGTATGGATTTGGTGTGTAATTTGTATCAAATGGTGAGTGAACAATTGTGGGGGGTTTTGTCAGAGTTCAGCGCTAGGATCTGATTGGTCCGAATGTAATGAGACGGATCCAGTCTGAATGGAGTGTTTATAGCCGCTCCCTCAGGAGACACGATTGAACTTCCATTAGTGAGTGAATGCGTGATCCTGCTCAGAAGTGTGTGTGTGAGTCCTCGGGGATGTAATTGAGCTCACGACCTCATCAGAGATGCTGCACTGTCAGACAGGGATGTTGAATCGTGGGGGAGTGCCGCTGCATCCAGGAATCATATACAGTATTTTATCTTAGACGTTTATTTGCTTAAATGTCTGAATTGATTAAAGGAATAGTTCACCTAAACATCTTCTAAGTTTCATTCCTAACCCATATTACTCTCTAACTGCATAGTAAAAAAGTATGAAGCACATAATTCAAAACATTCAGTCAATGGAGACCCAATCTTTTAAGCTGGATGGATGCAAAAGCAACCTATTTGCATCTATTTGATGCTTGCACTATATTTCAAGTCTTCTGTCTCCGTACAATAGATGTGAATGAGAAACAGACTCAGATTTCCAGCTTTTGTGATTCCTGACTTAAAAGAATGATTCATTCACATCTTAGTCATGGCTTCATTTCTTACAAACATTTACTCAGAAGCTTTGGTCCATAGAAAAGTGGCCATACATTATTTAAATCTCTTATTTTGTGTTTCACTGAAGAAAGAAAGTCATTTGAAATGAATATTCATTTTTGGCAATGCATGCTACAGTCTCTTCGGCTAACCAAAGCTGCATTTATTTGATCAAAAATACAGTAAAATCAGAAAAAATTTGAAATTATTTTAGAATTTAAAATAACTGTTTTCTGTTTTAGTATATTCCTTTGATGCAAAGCTGAATTTTCAGCATCATTTCTCCAGTCTTCAGTGTCACATGATCCTTCAGAAATCGTTCTAATATGCTGATTTACTGCTCAAGAAACATTCATGATTATTATCAGTGTTAAAAACAGTCATGTTGCTTCATATTTTTGTGGAAACCATGATCAATTTTATTTTTCAGGATTCTTTGATGAACAGAAAGTTCAAAAGAACAACATTTATTTGAAATTAACATCATAACTGCCACTTTTAATCAATTTAATGCATCTTTGCTAGGAAAAAAGTATTAATTTCTTGCAAAAAACAACAAAAACTTACTGACTCCAAACTTTTGAACAGTAATGTACATGTGACCGTTCAACAGATGATTTTATACCTATTTTATATTTTCAAATCGTTGTTCACTTTACTTTCTGCAGCTTTTTCTGTAGTCTCAGTGTCTCTTCAGCTTCAGCTGCTGTTTGATGTTTGTTGTGGTGTTTTGCGCAGGGCCTACAAAACAGTCCAGGAGGAAGATCTGAAGTTTCCACTCATATATGGAGAGGGAAAAAAGGTAAGACGGCAGTTGAACGTATTCCTGCTTCGCAGCCGACAGAAATCACAGCTCACTCGATCGCGACTGTCGACACGGTCACAGGAGGGTCAAATTACAGTTCATTATACGTCTTTAAACAAGTTTAGTCAGTCTTTCTCTATCTACCATATCAATAAATGTTCTAAGACTCATTGTGCACAAGTCATAACTGCACTAAGAAAATAAATAGTTTTTACAATCTACCATCAAAATATAACAACTTGCTCTGTGTTTCCTTTCTGGCTGATATTATCAAGGCCATCAATGTCAATTAGCTCATGTGTTTGTGAATCATATTTTTAAGAGATTATAGACTATTTTAGTTTTTTTAGTTTTTTTTTAGTTCTGTCTCTTTAAAAAAGAATTAAAAGGTGAAAAACATTCTGGGTTCATCTTTGCCAAATTTGGAGAATGAACCATCATATCAGAAAACTTCACAGAGACAAATTCAGATTTTCAGAAGCAATTGCACTGAGATTTCACATGTCAGTGAGGTCAAGAGATTGTAAAAAGATGATGTATTATTTCTCGCTGCGGAAAAATGGGTAATTAATTAGTGGTGGTTTGCTACAGTAAGTCAGTCATCACTTAGTGCTAGTATTTAAAGGAATAGTTCACCCAAAAATGACATTTTCTGAAATGTGCTGAAAATGTATCACTTCACAGATTTGATAAATGTAAGATTATGATTACTTGCTCTCACCAAAAACCTGGGGTCTGGTGTTTGCTTAGACGGAGTCCAAACAGCTGATAAAACATCATACAATCCACCATCATATATGCTGGGTTAAAGCTCAGTGTTTGTAAGAAACCAATCCATTATTAAGGCAGTTTTAACTTCAAACAGTTGCTTCCAGCTAAAATACGAGTCCATAATCCATCATTTTGCTTCCTCCAGTGAAAAAGTCATCTCGTCTGAATCAGCAGAGAAATCTGCACAAATCAAGCACCATTTACAAGCAAAAACAGTCTAAAACAGCTCTAAACAAATATGTGGCTGGATTTTGATCTGAGAGACAACAGGAGATGAACTGCAGATGAACTTCCTCACTGGAGGAAGGGTTATTATGGATTATGAACACATATTTTAGCTGGAAGTGATGGATTTGTTTCTTACAAACATACAGATTTTCACTTCTCAAGATGTTAACTGATGGACTGGAGTGGTGTGGATTATTGTGATGTTTTTATCAGCTGTTTGGACTCTCATTCTGACGGCACCCATTCACATTCACTGGTGAGCAAGTAATGTAATGCTACATTTCTCCAAATCTGATGAAGAAACAAACTCATCTACATCTTGGATGGCCTGAGGGTGAAAACATCTTCAAAATGTTTCATAATTGGGTGAACTAATCCTTCCAGCCTCTAGCACTAGTATTAAATATGATTGTGTGTGCGGTCCTTCAGCGTTTGTGCTCCGATCGGGGTGTTAATGTGTTCAGTCTGTGGTGCTGAACTGAGATCAGTCTGTTGTGACGGGTGAAACCAGGAGGAGATCGGCCTCTAGTCATCAGCTTCACAAGGCATCTGTTCTGAATCCCTCCTCGTCTCTGGCTCGATAACGTTCAGTTCTCTCTGCTGTTCGTGGGAGGCTGGAGGCTTCAGCGGGAGCAGATATCAAAAACGACTCGGCGGCGGAGGCACGAGGGAGTCTGAGAAAGCAGCTGGTTGAGGGCATGTGTAGTATTAACCAGCAGGGGCCATTTTCAACCACAGCCAGTGGCATTCTGGGAAAAACTGCTCGCTGAATTCTCTCTGTACTAGAGGAAATTTGTTGGGAGGTTTGTTTTACAAGACTCCAAGGACTTTTAGTCTAAATAAACGTCATCAATCTCTTTCACATCAGAACAGAACCTTTCACATCTAGGTTCTATTTAGTGTAAAAAGCTTGTTTAGATTTTTAAAATGTTCTTCACACTGAAAGATTCTTTACAAAATGGTGGAATCATTGTGAAAACCCCCTTTTGGAACCAGTTCACCCTTAGCAGGAGTTTGATTGACAGGCAGTCTGACCAATCGTAATGCAGAATCTGCCATTTTGTCTGATAAACAAACCAGACAGGAGAGTAGATTAACAACGGTGGACTTGAACTTGAAAAACGATGTATTGACGTCTTTCCGCGGTTGAAACAAGATACATTCTGATGATTATTCATGTTTATTTTGTGCTATAACTAGTAAAGAGGAAGAGATGATCGGTTCACGTGCCGCTTGAACTGAGGCGCTACACGACACATTAAAGAGCCACAAAACGGTATTTATTGTTTGAATTTCTTACGAAATGACGAAATTTGAAAGCTGAGACTTTGTTTCATACCAAAAGTAACCTGCTCTGTGTTGTCTGTCAGCGTGTTGTCAGTTTCCTCTTTGAAACAAGGTCTCAGCTTTCAAATTTGGTCATTTCGTAAGAAATTCAAACAATAAATAGTTTTGTGGCTCTTTAGTGTTGTGACAGATCGCTTTAGCGCCTCAGTTCAAGCGGCACATGAACTGATCGTCTTTTCATATTTACTTAAAGCCCAAAACAAACATGAATGAACATCAGAACGTATTTTATTTCAACCGCGGAAAGATGTCAATGCACACAATTTTTCAAGTTTAAGTCCACCGATGTTAATCTACTCTATTGTCTGATTTGTTTGTCAAACAAAAATGCGGATTCGGCGTTATGATCGCCTGTCAATCGAGGTCTTTGCGAAGGGTCAATTGCATATTTAGTTTTAGGCAATATATCATATTACAGAAGTGAAATGTGTTGGCATTTATATTTACTGAGGTAACTGTGTTGTGTTTTGTGTCTCAGGCTCGTGTTTTGGCCACCATCGGCATCACTCGTGGACTGGGCGATCACGATTTGAAGGTTCATGACTCAGACATCGCCATCAAGCCGTTCCTCTCCTGTTCTCCAGAGGTTTGTAATTCATTTCCACACACAAACAGATGACTTCATTATTCATTTTTTCGCTAACTAAAAAGTACCATGTTAATACCATGGATTTTCAAAGATGTATCGTGGTCATTTTAATGTTTGTTTGTTTTTTTTTTTAATAAGATACCATGGTGTGTGAACATTCACCTTGATATTAACATGTTGTTTGGTCATTGCTTGCTTTTTGGACATGGCACCATGTTATTATTGTAGTTTTTGGAACATGCACAAAAGAAATGTCATGTTCTTTACCATGGTATTGCTGTATTACTGCTGTATTACCATGGTGTGTGTGGCAGGGTTAATATTGTTAACTAAAACGATAAAAAACATTTTCATTACTTGAAATAAAATAAGCATAAATGGAAATAATATTTAAAAAACTAAACTTTTGTTTAGCATAACTTAGTTTTTGTAATACTTTAGCTTAAAACTAAAAACTAATTTCATTAAAACAATTTTGACATAAAAAACAAAACAAAAATAAAAATGACAAAAACACATAATTACTAAAACTTTAAAATGGAAATGAAAACATCTCAAATAAAATCTAGTTCAAAATGAAAATAAACGAAATATAAAATAAATTCTAATTCAAATATTAGTTAACAAATACAATGTATTGATACTAAAATAAAACAAAACCACTGGTGTGTGGACATTTACCATGGTATTGGTGTGTTGTACCAAAAAGTACCATGGTATTACTTTGTTTTTAGTCATGTTTTTTAGGGGGGATATTTACCATGGAATTATTGTGTTTTTTAAAAAGGTACCATGGTAATATGTTTATTAAAGATGTACTATGTAATACCATTGTTAATATCATGTTATCATTCAAGGAAACAAGGCATTGCTGCAGTAATTTTTGATATGGTACCATGGTATTACCATGGTGTGGTATTTCTATACTGTTTGGAGAAAAATACTATTGTATTAAATTATTTTTTAAAAGTAGTATCATACTATTACCATGTTTTTTTTACCATGTATATTTACCATGGTATTATGATTTTGGAAAGGGTACCATGGTAATATCATGTTTTGTTAAACATGTACCATAGTAATACCATGGTTTTTGTGAATGTCATGCTTTTTTAAAACACGATACCATTGTATTATTGTGTTTTCCGGATATGGCACCATGGTATTACCATGTTGTGTGAACATTTACTATGGTATTACTATATATTTGGACAAATTACCATCCAATTGCTGTGTTTTGTATAGTATCATGGTGTTATCATGTTTTTTGGTCATTTACTATAGTATTACCATGTTTGTTTGGAAAAGGTGTGGTAATTCAGATGTTGAAGTACATTGAAAATACCAAGGTAAATAAACGTGGTATCATACTACTGTATAATAAATGATTGCGTTATTCCCATCTGATGCCATTACTGAAACATGGTACCACCGCGGTACTTTTGTAAGGGTTTCTGGGTCAGAAATCAGGTCTGTTCTGCTGATTGAAGTAACCGTATATGTTATATAACTGCTGATATATTTATATAATGTCCTGCATATCAGTACAACAGCATTAAATCGAACAGAATCAAGTCTAAAAGCCACAGATTTTGCTCCAGTGCTTGTGTTTACCATGATTGTTACCCTCTCAGGATAAAGTTGTGGTCTTAAAGCAGCTCAGATCCCTCCAGTGACACCTCCTCGCTTCGCTCTCGAATCTTCTGAAGCTGTCTTGATCTTTAATTCACACGCTGTGTAAAGTTCATCCACGGTTCATCCCGCTGTCTGCACCTCGGCTGAGTTTTTTCCTCTTTCGGCTTCTCTTTGATCTGTTTTTCTTATTCGTCCTCCTCCTCCATGCACTTTTTCCCCCGTTATGTGCGTGTGCAACGAGTAGAAGTATGTCAGTTATGCATGCGGCGTGGACTCTGGCTGGGTCGAGTCACTCCTCATTTCCTGTCTGTTGTGCAAATACTGGGTCAAAGGTCAAGGATAGGTCACCGAGGACAACCAGACACTTGTGTCAGATATGATTTCTGTCCATCTGTTTATCTAGCTGTCTAACATTGTGTGTGTTTGTGGAATATATGTGGTATATCTTTTACATAAAAAGATGTGGGTAATTAAAAAATATTAAATAACATTAATTTATAAAAAAAAAAGAAAAAAAAGTTTATTATTATTAATCTAT
>JAFVLL020041067.1:24243-50623 GCA_021397915.2 Tor tambroides
TACACACACACACACACACACACACATATATATATATATATATATATATATAATGTGTATGAGAGAGAGAGAGAGTATGGTAAAACAGGAAAAATTACGCCTGTAATTTCAAAGTGAAGGCTTAGGATAATAAGCAATGCCGTTTGCACCGCGCACTTCCATCACTTGATCTTTTTATTTTGGTGCGTCAGTTACGTTAAGTTACTTATTATAGGAGATCATGAACCGCACTCAAGAGAACAGTCTTCTTTTTACGTTTTATTTTACATTCATTACTGATGGGAAAAGACACAAACGTTTCAGCTCAAAGCCTTCCTCAGCGCACTCCTGAGCCAAAACGTTTGTGTCTTTTCCCATCAGTAATGAATGTAAAATAAAATGTAAAAGGAATACTGTTCTCGTGAGTGCGGATCATGATCTCCTATTATAATAGACCCTACTCTTAAAAGCGCTCTTTTATTTCCTTGGACAACCAACCAATCACAGTCTTCAAAAGACTGTGTCATAGCTAGCAACGGGGTCAGCCCCGCCTCCTCACTAAGATAAGAGTTTTTGTATTTTCCTCGCTCAGAGTTGCTCTCAGATTGGTCCTGAATCGCTTTTAAGCTAAGACTCCTACGTAGAATTTTTTAAGCTAAATTAGGAGCTCTCTGAGAGGATTCTTAGAATCTTTAAGAATACGGGCCCAGATATAATTTTTGATATTTTTTTACTAGTGGGTGCAGGACACTATAGTTGATTTCTGTAAGTGAGGATAGCAAAATAAAGTAAACTGTGACACATTATACCCAAAAATTCTTCATACAGTGGACTAGCAGTAAAATTGATAAAAAATTTGGGACCAAAAATTTGATTTGACACTTTGACCTGACTATGTTTTGTTACATACCTTTCTATCAAAGTTATCTGGCATTATCAAGATAGTTCTTGTCATACTTTTTTTTACCATTTTCTAAACTGTAGCAAATAAACTGTGATAATCTGAGAAATGTTGAAGGTGTCTGAATAAATTTTGGTTTGACTGTAGATTTCATCATTTTGTATATTAATGATTTGTACTGGTTGTCTATTTTTTTAGTCCTTTTAAATATGTTTAATAATTTGTTTATTTATTTGTTTGTTTACAATTGATTTTTTACCTTGTTCTTGCAATGAACAAACTTAAATGCTGACATGGCAAAAATAAATGTAAAAAAATGTAATGCTCACTTAAAATTGTCTATAAATTCAGAATTTCTTTAATAGAAATTTAATGTAATTAAATTTCTTCTATATATAATTCTAATTTAATCAAATAAATAAAAGTTATAATTTTTTTTATTTGATTTATTATATATTTTTTTTATTTATAAAAGTGTCCATTAACCACTTAGTTTTACAGAATTTTAATAGGTAGAAAATTTGTGGTGGGGTGTTTACAGTTGACAAGCTAGACGACAATCTGAAATCATTTGATGTACTAATTATTGGTGCCTTAAAACAGAATTGTATGAATGTGCACATCCATGTTTGTTTAATATAACATGACTGAAGCATGTTGTCATTTCTACAGGTCAAGATCTATAACGTCTCTCAGTATGAGCATGGCGCCGATGATGTCATGATCCTGGCTACAGATGGACTCTGGGATGTGCTGTCCAATCAGGAAGTGGCAGAGGCGGTATCTAGTTTCCTTGGAAACTGTGACCCTGATGACCAGCACAGGCAGGTTCCTCAGTGTTGGTTGAGCATCAACCATCACTCGTGTAACCATGAAGACAACACAGTACACCATGATGGTTTAGTTTGAGCAATGTACAAGATAATGTGATTTTGCTGGTTTTCTAAGCGATGCCATAGAAGAACGGTTTTTGGTTCCTCAAAGAACCTTTCATTGATCAGTTCTTAAAAGAACCGTTTGTTTCTTAGTGTGAAGAAAATTTTCATAATCTAAAGAAATTTGTCTACTATAAAGAACATTTTGTGCAACGGAAAGATTCCAAGAATGTTAAAGCTTCTTCATTTAACCATCAATTCCAATAAAGAACCTTTATTTTTGAAGATATGAAAGGTTATAGGTTCAAGCCAAGAAGCATCACCGCTGATCAAGACACATAAAAGACACTTCAAGATATTTGTTTTCTTCTTCATCCCAAAATGCCTTTCTTTATTTACCCTTATGTTGTTCCAAACCTATATGGCTTCTATCTTCTGACGTTTAGCAAAAACGAAAGCCATAAGGGTTTGGAATCATCTGAAGGTGAGTAAATTAAGGCGCTTTCGCACCGCTTAGTTCCAGAAACTAGCCAGCAGGGTCGTTCCTAGATAACCAATTTCTCCCTCGAGCCATTTTCCTGGTTGTATTCACACCAGCAGGAACTCTGAAGCGGCAGACAGCGACGTCTTTATTCGCGGCATTTACAAACGTCAACAACCAGTGAATGGAGGACGCCGTGTTCGGAGCTGTTTTTGTTGCATGTCGTGGGTTTCATGATAATGGAGATGGAATGTAAACGCACAATTTACACGATTGAAAGAGCATGAAAATTTGACTAAATCTCCTATGACAACTTGTAGTGTTTTCATTAAGGCAGAGAAAAGAACACAACGCTGCAGACAACACTTAAATGCCGTTATCGCTGTTTTCCCTGTTCGTGGAGTAAATATTTTTACATGGCTTTTTAAAAATGTCGGGTAGCCGGTGTTTTGTGTGCGTTTGGCCAATCAGCATACACGTACGTCACTGGTAGTTCCTATAGACCCTACTCTGAAGTAGAAGCTAAATCAGTTTCTCCAAATGGAGATCCTAGAACTAAATACATTCTTGCTGTGCGAACACGCCAAAATGCAGGAACTTCCGCCAGTAGTTCTAGGAACAATGAAAAGGTTCCTCCGGTGTGAAAGCGCCTTTAGATCTTCAAGTTTGGGTGAACTGTTCCTTTAACCTCAGGTTACTCTTGGAGGGATTAACCTGTTATTAGTAATCTTTGAACTATAAAATTATTCGCTAAATATCATCTCCGTTGTTTTTCAGGTACACAATGGCAGCTCAAGACCTGGTGATGAAGGCCCGAGGTGTCCTGAGGGACCGAGGCTGGAGAATCGCTGGAGACCGGCTCGGCTCTGGAGACGACATTTCGGTCTTCATAATTCCTCTAATGCACGGCAATAAACAGCCTCAGCCTAGCTGACCAATCAGAAGGCAGGGCGCCAACCGGATTGGACCGAATCCGTATCTAACCCAACATTCAGATGCTCAGACAGCGTCCTGCTGGAGTTTAAGGAACCCGCTGTGCGTTTGAACTCATTTACAGTATGAACACTTGCTTTAGAAGTCGATGACTGCTGACTTGGAAGACCCACGTCAACATTCCCTACCTCCGCATGGGTTGGTGGGATCAGTATATAAGTTATAACTTTGCACAATGACTAAAGGAGGATCCGGTTCTTTGAAGTTCTCCGTGGACAGATGCGCACCCTCCGCAGTTTGTTTATCCGCACTCATCTGGCAGCTAGGCGGAACCAACCGTGTTTTGTTTTTCCTTTCAGGATATTAATTTATCCTCTGAATGTTTAGTTTGCGGATTTCTTTTTTTGCGTTCCCTGAAAAAATCAAAGCAATTCTGGCTGTTATTTGTACATCCTGTTTTCAATGACTCCAAGTTACTGTAAATGAAAAAATGACTGAGTATTGTTTTTGTTTCTCCTGTGCTCTGTAAATTTGCAATAGGTACTAAGCTAAATAATGCCGATCTGATCTTCCATTCATCACTGTAAGATTTTTAGGATGAAACATTTTTAAGGAACAATAAATCATGTGTCCGAAGTCTGATGTACAGCAACCGTTCCCTTTGATTACTATACGCACCGTTGTGAATTAACACCTACCTGCAATCTGTTCTCCAGGGCTCCTGTGTGGAGGTTCAGTGAGGTTTGACTTACGATACATCATGTTCACAGTGGCACCTTCCTCTTCTACAGCACAAACCCGCTGTGAGCATTTGGAAGGGCTTTCACATACACACACAATGTGCAAACACATACATATACACACTCCCCAAGAGAGTGGCCATCTGGTCAGCACAACCTGAGTGTGACCAAAACAAGACTAATTTGGCCAGAGATTCAGCTGTGTGTGTGTGTGTGTGTGTGTGTATGCGGACTGCTCTCTAACACACTTTAGCGCAATCGTTTGTGTGGGTGGACGGCGCTGCAAGGGCATCACATGCTTACTAAAGGAGCTTTCTGGGAAGTGCACACACATGCACTGCAAAAATGATTCATAAACTGCTTATGTGGCTCCATTAATGCTGGCCCAAAGATTCTAATAAATACTCATTGAAGATATTTCATTAGAATCTTTCTAAATTAGCAGGAATATTTTAATGTTTTTCCCAAATTATGTACTGTATGTAAAAACAAAAATTCCATACAGTTGTTAAAAGAATAAAGACATAATTCACAACAAATTGAACGTTTTGTCATTATTTATTGTACTTCAATAAGTTATTCGTTGAAAATCTTCCCGCCGCGCCCTTCAAATCTCATTCGCGCTTCTGAAAATTCAAATCATATATGGCGCGAATGAAAAAACTGCCGTGAAGGATAGACGCAGTCATTTATGCTGATCGTTGAATTATCTAAAACACTGAAACTGCTTATTTTTTTTATTTGTTGCAAAAATTAAATGTAAGCTTTAGACTTCAAGACAACAACAGTGAATGGACTTGCATCAGTTTCATTCACATCAAATACATATGGCGTCCATGTTTTTGTTTTGTTTTGGATTTTTTTTTTTTTTTTTTTTTTTTTTGGAACGGAGGCTAAACATCTTGTTGAAGAAATAAAATCATAGGTTTGGGACGACATTAGGTAAGTGGATGATTTTAATTTTTGGATTGAATTTACCCTTTAAGATTCTGTCCAAGAAAGAAAGATTCTATTACACTTGATCTGTGGCCATTTACATCATGAAACAGTCCTGGGAGCAGCAGTAATTGTACAGTCTTTAGTTGCATGATCTTGGAATGAGTTGAAGTTCAGATATTTGCCAAATGAAGGGATTAACCACCAGGACCAGCCAACAGCTGTGATAATATTCCCAGCAGAGACCATAGAGTTTGATAGACCCTGCAACGATAGAATCGTATGCAGCTGATTTGAACCCTACTGGGTTGGTCTATAAAACGCACTTGCTTCTGAACATCAGAATGACGGCGTTTCGTCTCTGGGTCATGAACCTGGTTAGAAGAAAAATACTGAACGATTCTGTCAGTTACATGAATGGCTTCCAGCCTACGTACTGCATTCACTGCATGAATGACGTCAGCACATTATCTTCACTAATCATGCACTTCCGCTATAAAATCCAGTTAACTGTTACCACCTACAACATATACACCAGATCAAGAATCAGATAGACAGATTTATAGCAAATTGCACAGTATTCAGTTAGCAAAAATAAGATGCTAAAATTAAATATACAGACATTCAGATTGGTCTGTTTATCTTTTCATTAATATTATTTTATAACTGCCATACACAAGTTAAGATATTGCCACATCCCTTCTGAGATGAAACTGGAATGTAAGGATACAGATCAAGAAAGTACGTTCAATACACCCACATTTCAAGTTATAGACAGCCTGGTTTAATGGAGATATTGGGGTTAAATGAGGCTAAACCCTTTTATGACATCAGAACACGTCATTCCACATCCCACATGTAATAACTGCACTTTTTCTTCAACAATTAAATGTAATCATTAACCTAAGTACATAAAATATAAATTTTTCACGCACGTGCCCTGGTGGAGTCCAAACCAACCCAGGTAATGTTGTTTCTTACCACGTGACGTCACGATCGATGATTCTACCGTAGTGGGCAGAAAAAGCCACGTCACAGCTCTCTTCATAGCAACAGTAGAGTATGACCTACATGTATTAGCCATCCCAAGGGCAAAATCAAGTATCTATTAAAATTGATAACCCTACCCGTCGTGTTCCCGAGGGTAATTTCTGCTTTTCTGCTGTGCTCGACAAAAAACAGTACTTTACTGAAGAAAACTGGGGCATATGGCCAATCCCCATAAATATACATTTCAGTGTTCGTTATAGTGGCAAAAAGAAACCAGACAATCAAAACACATCATTAATAAAAGCAAAAATTAGACGCTTAACACAGCAACGTGTTTCATAACATACAAATTTATTGACTCTAAAGAGACTTACCATTGAGCACATTTACATAGCTCGACAACTCAAAGAACATTTTTAACATGAACAACTGTAACTATTTCACACATATATACATAAATATCACATAAAACATATATTTTCCCAGAAGATTTGGATTCCAAAGCGAATTCCAGCTTAGGAAGAGTGTAACCAGCACTGGCAAGGGAGTAGCTTGCGCAGTCATCTCCATAACGGGCAATGTCACATCCCAACCAACAGCACAAACTACTACCTCAGCCAGTACACGGCTAAATCGCTTTCGGAGCTCGTAAAATGTAGCAAATTCGCATCCGTGAAAAAAAGAATTCCAAGAATTCGCACTGAACGTTCCAGAGCGCGCGAAGACTCCGAGCTGAATGGTCGTAGTACTCAACTCGTGAGCGGGCTACACTCCCTTCAGCTGCTCTGCCATTGGCTGGGAGCGCAGCCAATAGGGTGTCAGAGGGACACCGCCCACGACTCACACACCCCCAAATTAGACCACACCTCCTGCAGTCTTCAGCCAATGGCGCTGTGTTGAGTTCACACGAGACTTTGAGCTCGGGATTTTGAATGAGTTGATTTTGATTGACAATCCCTGCGTCCCAATGTGCATACTATCCACCCTATCTGCCCTAAATAGTATTGAGAATTACTACTATCACATAGAATTTAGGATGGATAGTATGAACATTGGGACGCAGGGAATCACTTACTGTAGAGACCTATAACCGGAACAGAATTACCGAGAGAGGCTGTGCCAGGTTGGTAAATTGTGTTTTATACAAACTTATTTTTGCTAATAAAATCATAACTCGATACAAATACTGCATAAAACAGATGGTTCTCGGTCTGGATGCTGATTGGTCAATACAGCGTTTCTTCAGTCGTGCTGAGGCGAAATGGCTGAGTCTAAAAACATGAAAACGCTGGCTAGCAGTAGAAATTAACTGAAGACAAAGACAGTGCAAAAGAATGATAAACTGTATTCTGCTGTAAAACAAATCCAAGCGAATTATTTGGATAATGGGTCATGCAATTAATCCATTTTTGCAGCATTAAGATTTTAGCATTGATCCTTTATTCAGCATTAAGATTTTATATATATATATATATATATATATATACACACACACACACACACACACACTACCAGTCAAAAGGTTTTGAACAGTAAGATTTTTAATGTTTTTAAAGAAGTCTCTTCTGCTTACCAAGCCTGTATTTATTTAATCCAAAGCACAGCAAAAACAGTACCATTTTTGAACTATTTCTACCATTTAAAATAACTGTTTTCTATTTGAATATACTTTAAAATGTAATTTATTCCTGTGATTTCAAAGCTGAATTTTTAGCAAAGACTTCTTTAAAAAACATTAAAAATCTTACTGTTTAAAAATTTTTGACTGGTAGTGTGTGTGTGTGTGTGTGTATGTGTGTATATATGTATAATATCTCCTTAATTATAATTGATAATTACTGCCTGACTGTATATTAAAACTTATTTAATGCTTCATGTACATTCAAAAGAGGCTGAAATATTTTTCATATAAAGTCATTTTTGAACCTACATGAACTACTGACCTGCACTACTGGAAGTGAAGTACGTTTCATGAATAACCAGATGAGCGAAACATTTGATGTTCATAGAACTGTACCATTTATTATTGTACACACACCGGGTTCGACCCTTCTCAATGCGACTAAAGATGACATGGAATGTTACAGTAAGATCTTGCATAAAATCCATTGCTGTTGAGGAAAATTTCACAAAAAAAGACCATCCTTCATGTATTTATTATGATTTTTTGTTCTTTCTTTTTAAATGATTTTCGGATTTGATTTTCAATCCAAATACGTAATTCTTAATTACATCTTTAACACTATCACCAAACACTGTACATTAACTCCAAAGGGGGGAAAAAACCAAAAACCCATAAAAACAACAAACACTGCAAATTTAACATAGCAGTTAATACATCGTTAAAGTCGGCCAATCAGAGTCAACCGTCAGCTCGTATTAGAAGAAGCTTTGAACGATGGGATTCGGAGCTGTCGATCAACAGTTGCCATGACGATGGGGGTGAATCGTCCTCACGCGTGGCGTATGAAACAGTCACATTCATGTTTGCGGTGGAATAAAAACGTTCAGTCACGATTCGCCGTTCTGCACTTTGGAGACGGGCGGTTGCATGAAGTCTTTGAAGGGCCCCAGGGCGTCTTTGAGGGCGGAGCTTACTTCAGGAGACGAGCAGGTGATGCACTCCACCAGCGTCGGGTACAGCGCGATCACCTGAGCCCACACGTTCCCGTCCACTGACGCCCGGACAGGAAGAGGAAGAGGAGAGAAATGAGCAAAAACCTGGAACCTGCCTATGAGGCTTCAAAGTGCTGTCTAGGTAGGCAACAGAATATTTAGCCATTCCAGCAATACGTTTTCACGTTTATGTTTCATGTAGAAGTTTGTCATGGTTGCTTTCATATACTCAAAATGTTCAAGGACAAACTCATCTCACCGTTCTCTGGTTGAGTCTTTTTCAAGGAATCCATGAGAGTGCTGATGGCTTTTAACACAAAGATGATCTCAGTCACTTGTTGCCTTGAAGATAAAAAAGAAATAGCGAGAAACACTTAGAATCAAGTCCTGTGCAGTTTAGTTAGTAAAGAAACAGACAGAAAATACAGTGAAAGTGAATTCAGTGAATATTTCATCCCAAAATTTAAAGAAAAAAAATATATTTTGCACAAAAATTGAAAAACTATTAATACTCCAATATGCAATGGGACATTATTTACACAACACTATATATACACACAATTTTTTTAACAAGTCCTCTCAGCAACAGACTGAAAACAGTGAAAGGGAATTTGAGTGAACATCTCATATTTCATCCCAAAATCAAAAAAAAAAAAAAAAAGAAATTCTATTTTGCATAATAAATTTAAGTCTATCTTCAGAAATTTAATTTTAATTTAATTATTTTTTTAATTTATTATAAATGTTATTTGCCCTTAAAAAACATGACACTTTTCCTCCTCAAATTATTGAAAAAAAAATTCATTCTCATTATTGTAATTCAAAAGTATATGTATTTTTAAATTAGCAATTATTTCATTAATCATATCTATTATATATTTAATTATATATTCTGATGCTTTTCTTTATTCAGTTCAGTTTCAATTTACGTTTATTTCACAATACAAATCATTTCAAAGCAGCTTTAGAGAAAATGTGTTTTAATCATACAATGTCATTTGACCCTAACGAACAGGGAATCTTGCGTTAAATTACAACATTTCCTTAATGTAAAGTGTAAACATGACTAAAAAAAAAAAAGACTTCATTTAAAAAAAAAATTCCTAATTTTATGTATTTATTTTTTGGGGACCTGAAAAATATGAGTCTGACATTAGCAGACCTGGGCAGCGGGCAGCGTCCACTGAGTCTCTCGTCCTCCACGTATCGTCGGAGCACGTCCTGCGCCCTCTGCAGCAGCACTGACAGCGCCATACGGGAGATGTAGCCCTCCTGCGGCGTCGACACCTTATTACTGAAGGAGAACTGCAGGAGCGTCTCAAAACACACCTTAGAGAACTCTTCCCGCATACGGATGTCCATTTCAGCCTCTGCACGGGACGAGAGGGGAGAGTTAGCGTCTTCATACTACAATCCCTCGTTCTAACCATGGGTATTCTCTATTTAATGCCATTAATCTCATTCTGTTCCTCACTGAAAGCTATCATATGACTTCAGAAGTAATGGAATATATATTGCACGAGTCTAATGGATTACTTTGACGATGCTTTTATGATCTTGACAGCGTCAGTTTTTGTATGGAACAGAGCAGCATGAACATTTGGCTTCTTCTTGAGTGAGTACATGACAAGATCTTCATTTTTGAGTGAACTATTGCTTTAAGAACAGTTTTTACATTGTGAATCAGATGAAGATGGTTGTTTTTCCCTCAAGCTTTCACTCCGTACCTGTGAACGATGATGACTGGGAGTGAATCGATCCTTTATTGAGCATGCTCATGATACGACCTACGAACTCTTTGGGTATGAAATTGGCAAATGGTAAAATCTCTGTGCTGATCAACTGCACCACCTAGAGGGAAAAAAAACAATATATACTTAAAATATATTTTATATAAATATATTAAATACAGTAAAATAAAATATACAAATATGTTTTAATCTTATTATATTATTAATATAATACAAATAATATATAACAAATAGCAACTAATAAACAGTAGTAGTTTATTAGTAGTTTATTATTATATAAATATATCTATAATATATATAATGAATAAAATATAGTTAAATAAAATGTCATTTTCTAAAAATGTGTATTTTTTTTTTAAATTATGTTTTGTGTATATATATACACATATACACACACTCTTGCTTTTTTAATTTTTAAATAATGTAGAATTATCAAAATTTCTCAGTCTCACAGATACATAAATAGTAGTCGTAATAATAAAAAAATCTAGCTTAAATAGAGTTTATTAAAACATAATTTTGGAATTCCAACTCTGGAATTATATGTTGCTTTCATATTTGGCCATGTCGATGAAATTACCTCGACATCTACAGCTTCATTCTTCTGGAACTCTTGTATAGACAGATTATCTGGAGGTGTGCTGTGGGATACAAGAGGAAAATGAGTAAGGATGAACCTGAAATCACTGTTTTCTTTTAATATATCATGATACGTTGGCCACCTTTTGGTAAACAGGAAGTCTTCAAAGGCGTTCGCCAGCTCCGGCCACATCGTGTCAAATTTGCCTGAGGATGCTTGTTGCCGGGCAACAGGGAGTCCAATGGAAAGCACTTTGAGCAGAGAGGAGACGGCCAGTTTCCAGGTGCTCTCAGCAGGACAGGCGTACTTCAGACCCAGAGGAATCCTCAGAGTCTAAATACAGAGAAATAGAGAGGATTGATTCTGCTCAGCACGCACAGATAAGCCTGTTGCTTCAACCCAAAGTAGGTGACCTATGGAGCCTAAGATGCCAGGAAATGCTGTTGAGAATGCATCATTTCGAACATAACTTCTAATTCACAACCAGTGCTGGGTAGATTGCTTACAAATTGTAGTCCGATACTGAAAATTACATGACGAAAATTGTAGTTAGTAACATAATCTGGATTACACATATTAGGTAATGTAGTCTGACTACTTTTTGATTCCTTTCAGATTACATTTGACCTATCGTTTTATCACATAGACTTGAATGCGATTATTGTTCCATACTGATAAAAAAAGAGAAAGAAAGAAAATATATTTCATTCTTTGTTATCAGTATCATGAAATGCATTAAACATTACAGTAGCCTACAGCAGTAGCCTATAATGTAATCATAAAAATGTCAAAACCTTGGAATCCCTAAATTACATTTAAAAAAACATGGATAAACATGAAAACATGGCATTACATGATCAAAGTCTTCCAGGTTTGATATATTTTGGTCCAGACCGCCAGTATTAATAAATAATGAACATCACTGGATATGATGAAGGCGTAATATTTCACAGCTATGCATCAGCAGCGTTTAATAACTTGCATAATTATTAGTCTCAAGTATATAAGTGGTAGGTTCACTTAGAAAGGAAAATTTCAAAGAAAAAAAAAGGGTGAATCAATAAATTATGAATAATTTACTGCCTTTGTGTGAATAATATGTAATGTCATGTAATCCATAAAAAGTAACTGTAATCTGATTATGAGCATTTTAAATACTTAATTTTTGGAATCTGATTACGTAATCCAGATTACTGCCCAGCACCGTTTACCAAAAACCAGTTATATTTTTTAGATCAGTCAGTTTTATAAACATTCTAAACTAATGATTTTTGTTTTGTACCTTGATGATGTTTTGTAGGACTTTCTCGTTGATGACGGCTTTGTGACAGGCTGTTTTATGATATAGATCAACCACCACCTCCAAAGATCTCTCCGCAAACGGCACATAGTTTAAGGCCACCCACTCCGCCTGGACACAGACAGAAAAGAAAAACAAAATAAAGACAGTGAATATAAAAAAAATAATGTATTATTAAACGAACAAATGTCTCCTCCTCAGCCTCAAAGACAAATACCAGAGTATCAGAGAAGGACTGTGAATAATCAACATACAAACACTAAATCTCCACAGCTGGTCTCCACATAGGCTCTTAGTTCAAACCAAAAAAATCGAATTTTCATATCCCTCCTATCTGTAATACGAGCTACAGGAGTGGACTTAAATGCAGCAGATGACTGGAAAAACAGTTCCTACGTTCCACGTTACTCTGACACGGACCATAATATTAGATGAAAAGCAACGACTACAGGCCAAGCACAAAACTGATACGCACATGGGTGAGTAGATTTGTTTATATCAGCCCTGATGCTAATTTGAACAAAAGTAGTTCAAAGGCTTTAGATTCAGCATTATTTAAAGGTGAAGTGGCACCAAAGGCAATTGCAAAAATGTTGGTGAGATACAACCTCACTTCCTGTTTGACATCTTTACTGTTACAGGCAAACATTTATTACAAAATATTGTACACTAAATTATTGTTTCATTACATTTTTTAGATGATATATGCATTCTGAACAGCTGTCACCAAACCGCTCCTAAATTAGCAAGTTTCATCAAAGAGTTAATCAAAGGGTTTTGAAGATACATCCTCACTTCTTGTTTGGCATCCTTGTTGTCAAATTCATAGATGTGTTACATGCAAACTGGTAAATCAAAAGGCTTTTAATAACTTTTGACCTGGATGGTCTCAAGACCAGCTGAACAAAATCTAGGGAAGAGCCAATGAAACCTAAAGGTGAGTAGGTTTTTCACTAAATTTAAACCACCATGTGCATTGAACTAGACATAAGGCAAGAAATTTAGGCTGCGTTCAGAATGGAAGAGTAGCTTACTATTTTCTGAAAAATGTGTAGTATGTACAGCATACTACTTTTTACATATTACACTGGAAATGGAAGGATAAGTCAAACACATTGCATTGTGGGATACTGCATTTCATGTAGTTTTGTATACAGAAAATTGGCATACTATGCACAGTATACATACTACATACTGTAAGTAAGAGTAGTATGGTAGTTTGCTATTCAAAAACAGTCTTTGTTTATTGACTATACAATTCAAAAGTTAAAATGTATACAAAAAAAATAACTGTCGGTGGCGCTAGAGAGTTTGAAAAATTGGCATGAAAGAAGTTGAGACTCTCCCCTACCAGTGTCAAATTTCAAACTTTTCACCACACGGTTATAAGAAATGTCATAAAATAACTATTAATTTGTCAAAGTTTATTTTGGCAGTTGTTAGAATTAATGAACAAATGAGGCTGACGGAAATGAATGGTGAAAAACAAGTGTTATAACAGTATGAAAGAGTGAAGTTTGTCTTACAGAGCAGTTAAATGGAGCTGAAATTAGCTGAAGGGAAAAACGAAGAGAAAACGAGGCAGAACGCAAACGAGAGACAGAGATATAGAGGAAGACAGCGGGAGGGAGGAAGAACTCACCGGTGCAAACAGTTGGATCTAAAGTGGATCCGTATGAAGTACAAAAACAGAACAAGAGAAGAGCAGACAAATGTTTACTACCACTGCTGATCACAACCGCACACTAATGAAACTACTTTAACAATGACAACAACAAAGATGAACAAACGTTTAGTTTGAAAGTCATGTTTAAAAATACTTTGCACCTAACCTAAAGGATGGGTTAACATTTCAATATTTCACATTTCTACCAGTTTATAATTATAACTTGTAAACTGATCCACGTCTAGTTTAAAATGTGTGTGAATAAAACGTTTATTCACTTTAAATTTTAAAAGAAACGACATGGACCAAAGTATTCAAACATGACTAAAAGAGGCACAAAATGCAACTAAAAGAACATAAAAACAACATGCGAAGAAAACTAAATCAAATATTTTCTAAACAAAGCCATTGAAACTATCTAATGTCTCAGAATATATATTACAAGGTCTTACAACCACATATAAACTGAGGAAAAAAGACAACCCCATAAAGACGAAACTGTAAACACAGCAAAAGGGTATAGACTTCTTTAAATGTGTGCATTCAAAACCCTCAAAACATTCCTGAGCAGAAACAAAGATCATCTACTACATCATCACATTTGGAAATGAATGTTGTATGATGATGGTGATGAGTGCATGTATGGTGAGTCATAAAACAACAATGATCAAGACAAACAGAACAAAAGCAAACCCACCATCTTAAAAAATGTGAAAAGTGAAGACCATGTGAGGTGGAAACAAGACAGACTCACCTGGTTGTATTTGGCATTGGCCACATGTTTGGTCTCCATCTTTCCATACTGAGGAGGTTTACAGGAGAACTCCACAAACAGCAGGAGCTGCTCAAAGATGGCAGGATACATCACCTGGAGATTCTCCGAACCCACACAAATTGCCTAGGACAATGACATGCAATCTCATTCAAACATCCAAAAAGATGAAGAGTCTACAAAGAATCTCAATCACAATCAACTGATCTAGTTAATATAATTAGGCACTTTCGCATCACGTAATTCTAGGAACTTAGCAGGATGGTGGTTCCTAGAGAACCAATTTCTCCCTCGGGCCGTTTTCCTGGTTCCATTCGCACCAGCAGCAGGAACTCTGAAGCACAGACAGCAACGTCTTTATTTGCGTCATTTACAAAAGTCAACAACCGGTGAATGGAGGACGCCGTGATCGGAGCTGTTTTTGTTGTGTGTCGTGGGTTTCGTGATAACGGAGATGGAATGTAAACGCACAATTTACGTGATTGAAAGAGCATGAAAATCTGACTAAATCTCCTATGACAACTTGCAGTGTTACATATCATCGAGGCTGAGAAAAGAACAAAACACTGCAGACAACAGGTAAATGCAGTTATTACTGTTTTCCATGTTCGTGGAGTAAGTATTTATACAAGGCTTTTTAAAAAATGTCGGGTAGTGGGTATTTTGTGTGCGTTTGGACAGTCAGCGTACACGTATGTCACTGGTAGTTCCTATAGAACTGTTTTAGACCCTACACTGAAGTAGGAGCTAATTTAGTTCACCCAAATGAAGTTCCTAGAACTAAATATGTTCCTAGTTCCTGTGGTGTGAACACGGCAAAAAGCGGGAACTTCCGCCAATAGTTCTAGGTACTATGAAAAGGTTCCTCCAGTGCGAAAGCCCCTATAGATGTGTAATCATTCAAAGAATCCATGATTTTCAGGGCTGTTTTGGTGTGGACACAAGTCCACTTATCATCAGAGTTTGGTTTGTTTGATTGGTTGGTTGGTGGAAATACTAAGAATGGGACTGAATGGATAACTCATTCAACAACTGACTAGTGCTTGCGTGGCACTTGCATTAACAATGCAAATATACTGGTCCACAGGGACAAACCAAACAACAGAAGTGTGAAAACAACCTAAATTCTTAATTTCAACTTAAATTCTAAATTCTCACTTCATCAACCAAATTCTGAAGGTGTTCTACCTTCTGCAGAACATCAAGGGCAGTCAGGACCGCTTCCTGCAGGCTGGTGAGCACCGCTTCCGTGTAGGAGGGCAAGATGAAGGGCGAGGAGTCTGAGCTTATGGGGACCGACACGGCTCCATGCAGAATCACCCCCAGCTTCTTGAGATCCTCCATGCTGAACCCTCCTGCGATGTGCTGGTACAATGCTGGGAAAATCTGTATTAGCGCTGTCAGGAAAGGCTGACTGGGTACGAACACTAGTTTATCTGTTCCACCACTAGGGGGTCGCGTGCACTCGGTTCCTATCCGGTACCAAGTGTTCCACGCTGACCACCAGAGGGCCGAGTCGTCCAGCTCCTCTCCAGGTGGCGGAAGTGAAGGTTGGGCACCGTAGCGTTGGGCTAGTCGCTCAGCAAGGGAATCGGACCGGACAAGGGGTCTTCCTGGCCCAGAACCTTGTAGAGACTCCATCAGGACAGGAGGAACGTCCATACCGGCAAGAGCGTCAGGTTTATCTGTGTCTTTAATGGGCGTGACTAGCTGGAGGATCTCCTGGAAGCTCTTGAGGGCAGCAAGGGAAACCTCATTGTTCTTGCTGAGTGCAGCAGACTGGATGTGGTCCAACAGAACTTCCCAAGCCTTGAAAAAGTCACCTGCAAGCAAGAACATGACTTTCAGAACCAAATTCTGAGATACATCTTTGAGAACCACATGTCTCAATGCTTACCCAGCTGCTGAAGCAGGTATCTCCTGGTGTTGAAGATCCGAGCTACGCCTGCGAGTGTCAGAACCCATGTTTCCGCCCACTGTTTCTCTGCTGTGTCACGTGAGTGGTGGATGAGGATGTTTCCACCTCCAGATTCGATCTTTTCTTTGTCGGCCGTGGTGGAGGACTTCCTTACACAGTCCAGCAGATGAAAGAGAACCTGTGGAGCAATGAGGTTTGGTTATTAGCAAAAATAACAAAGGAATTTTAACTAGAACTGGGTCTAATTTGGTCCTCAGTCAAGTCTGATCATGCAAAGCAATATTATCTAGAACTGGATTTAATTTGGTTCCTGGTCAAGTCTGATCCAGCAAAGCAATTTTGACTAGAACTGGGCATAATTTGGTCCCTGGTCAAGTCTGATCCAGCAAAGCAATTTTAACTAGAACTAGATTTAATTCGGTCTCTGGTCAAGTCTGATCCAGCAAAGCAATTTTAACTATAACTGGGTTTAATTTGGTCCCTGGTCAAGTCTAATCCAACAAAGCAATTTTAACTAGAACTGGATTTAATTTGGTCCCCAGTCAAGTCTGATCCAGCAAAGCAATTTTGACTAGAACTGGGCATAATTTGGTCCCTGGTCAAGTCTGATCCAGCAAAGCAATTTTGACTAGAACTGGGCATAATTTGGTCCCTGGTCAAGTCTGATCCAGCAAAGCAATTTTAACTAGAACTAGATTTAATTCGGTCTCTGGTCAAGTCTGTTCCAGTGAAGCAATTTTAACTAGAAATGGGCATAATTTGGTCCCTGGTCAAGTCTGATCCAGCAAAGCAATTTTAACTAGAACTGGATTTAATTTGGTCCCCAGTCAAGTCTGATCCAGCAAAGCAATTTTAACTAGAACTAGATTTAATTCTGTCTCTGGTCAAGTCTGTTCCAGTGAAGCAATTTTAACTAGAAATGGATTTCATTTGGTCCCAAGTCAAGTCTGATCCAGCAAAGCAATTTTAGCTAGAACTGGATTTAATGTGGTCCCCAGTCAAGTCAGAACCTACAGATTAATTTTAACTAGAACTGGATTTAATTTGGTCCCCGGTCAAGTCTGATCCACCAAAGCAATTTTAACTAGAACTGGATTTAATTTGGTCCCCGGTCAAGTCTGATTCAGCAAAGCAATTTTATCTAGAACTGGATTTAATTTGGTCCCCGGTCAAGTCTAATCCAATAAAGCAATTTTAACTAGAACTGGGTTTAATTTGGTCCCCAGTCAAGTCTGATCCACCAAAGCAATTTTAACTAGAACTGGATTTAATTTGGTCCCCAGTCAAGTCTGATTCAGCAAAGCAATTTTATCTAGAACTGGATTTAATTTGGTCCCCGGTCAAGTCTAATCCAATAAAGCAATTTTAACTAGAACTGGGTTTAATTTGGTCCTTGGTTAAGTCTGATCTAGTACCTTCCAAACCACGATGTTCCAGGTCGGTGGTTGCAGCAGCGTTCCATGAGCAGCGATGGTAGAGAACATTGTCTGGCCAGCGCTTTTCCTCACAGCTGGCCGTGGGTCCACGCACAACTCACCCAGCTTGGCATACAGGCACAACCACAGGCAGTCAAAGGGTGGCGCAGGGTGGAAGGGTCGGTTCAGAGGTTCACCTTTATCTTGGGCCTGTTTCAAGAGAACCGCTTCCTCCCTCTCTAGCTCCTCTGTAATAGCTTCTCCCCTTTGGAAGAAGTAGTCTGAGATGTTCCACTGCAGGGGAAGAGGAAGACTCTTGATCATCCACTCATGTACCCAAAAAGAACACTCAAAACCTTCAAGGCAAGGCTAAAGAGTCTTTACAAGCAATGCTAATAGTACTCCTCACCAGCAAGCCGATAGATGTCAGGCTGATGTTCAGCTCCTGGTTCTGGAGCCCAAAGCTGCCGGCTACATCCACCACAATTTGGAGGCACATGCAAGGCATTGTAGGTAGGAAGTCGGTCACCACCAACTGCAGGCACTGGAAGGCTGTTCGTATGAGGGATTCACTGTGGAATAAAAGTTATATTAGATACAAATGCGACACTCCAAGTTCAACACCTCAGATCTAAATCGTGAAGACTTCCTTGGTCGACCAGCCTATAAGAAGAACTATGCAGGTTGACTAAGCATCAAAACCTACACTAACTTGCAAAACCCAACCTGGACCAATATGGAAATTCTTGCTTGTCTAAAATGGTCTTTTCTGCAAGTTCAGGCATTGTGTCTCACCCCTGGTCATTGCGGATCGCTCCAATGACCCCCAGAACCAGAGGCCATCCCGGTCCGAGACTGTCTCCCTGGTTCTGTAGGATCTGTAGGACACACTCCAGCTGTTTCTGTCGGATATCGGCGTGAAGGACGTTGGAGAGCTCCTTGAGAGGGTTCAGAAGCAGCAGCTGCAGCCTCTGAGGAGGACAGGGGATTGGTTAAAGATGTTGTCCAATCAATAACCAAACCCAAATTCTGAAGTAGCACTGATTTCCAACCATCCAAATGAATTTCTACCTGGTTCTGGGACAGTGGTGGCTCGTGTTTGAAGGAGAGTCCAGCTTTGATCAGCGAGGTGATGGCCTCTGCGCCCCACTCCCTCATTCGAGCGTTAGGATGCTGACAGACCTGATAAGATAATGGCACAATAGACTTCATGTTCTCATTCAACACATAATTTCATTATTATTAATTATTCTTGACTTTGTAGTGAAATATGACCCAGACATATTTTTGACAGATTTTGTGAGATTCACCCATTAATGTAATCAAACATTGCAAATGGAGGGTGAAGACACATGGATGGACAAAATAACGTTATTAACACAAGAAAAAAGCAAAGCAATACATATTGGTCATAAGAATAGATGATTATGCAAATAAAGCTTTTAAACAACCAACCATCAGTTACACACAATATCATTAGACTGAATTGCAAAATATTCATAAATTATACCAGGGTTTTTTTTTTTTTTTTTTAGATCACAAGAGGAGACATTGTTTGTTGTATTTTAATTGTATAAATCACAGATTGGTGTGTTTTATGAATGTAAAAGTGAAGTTTTTGTGGTAAAGCATATGATTAAATAATCTCAAAATAATGTGGTCATCACAGTCAGAAAGTTCCTTTCACATTTTTCGCTATAACTATGGTGCCAATAGTTAACTAAACATGACCTTAACCCAAATATTTAAACTTTGACTCCAACCTGTACAACACACAGCTAAAAACATAAAATAACATTTAGAGAATAATTATCATATAAAATAGCCATTCTGAGATCTGCTTTTCACGTGGAGGTCAAAGCAGCACATGACGCTTTTGTTGAAGCGCTGATGCGAGTCATGTGAAAGAAACTTAAGTGTGACAGCCGAGATCAGCTTGAAAACAACAACATCTGATTAGCACAACAACAGGAGGCTGATTCATTCCTGAAAACATTGCAGATTTGAAAAGAGACAATTTCATAAAGGGTGGTGATGACAGACTGATTCAAAAAGAGAAGTCAATCTGTAGTACAGATTTCTGAAGTGAAAAAGAAATTTCAGAACTTACCTTCTACAAAACAGACATGTCGCAAGAGACAGAGGGGGAAAAAAGACGGAATAAGACAACATGAGGACATGACTCGTGCTTTAGCATTTATACAACTACAGAAGAAGTGTAAGTACAGCAGACAGATCAGAGCGGCCCACCAAATATTAAATATTAACATTTCCGAATAGGGCTCATCTCATAACAATAGTTATTTATTGTTGTTTAGTTGTACTGATATTAGTAATATTTGTTTTAGCAATATTAGTACTATTTCAAGACCCAGAAGCAATATTACTAGTGATTAGAACTGATGTACACAGAAAAATTAATGCAAAACTGTGTAAAATATAAATAAAACCAATGGACAAAGACGACTATATATATAATACATACATTTCTAATAAATAAATAAATGTAAATAAATATATTTAATATATCCATAATAAATAAACAAATTATAAACGAACAAATGGACAAAGTTGGCTTCAAAACTAAACAGTATATATAAATAAATACATAAATACACAGTAAATACAAAAATCAAATAAAAATGATTTAAATACAATTCTATATACACATAATAATAAATAAATAACATTAATAACAAATACATCATAAAATATAAATAAAAAATAAAGATGATTTCAAAACTAAACAGTATAAATAAATATAAATACACAGTAAATAAAAATTAATTAAAAAATCAATTAAATAAATATTAATATATAAATATAAATACACATAATAATAAATAAGTAACATTAATAACAGATACATCATAAAATATGAAAAAAATAAAGATGACTTCAAAACTAAACATGTTTGTTTGTGTGTGTGTGTATATATATATATATATATATATATATATATATATATATATATATATATATATATATATATATATATATATATATATATAAAGAAATAAATATAAATAAAAAATAAATAAAATACTAAAATAAAAATAGCTACATTATATATACATAATAAATAAACAAAGACATATAAATAAACAAAGATGCCTTCAAGACTAACAATGTAAACAAACAAACAAATGAATTTTTTTTTGCTGGTGTGGATTTGGGATCTTGTCTCACCTCCAGTAGATGAGCCGTCAGCGGCCTCCAGAGAATCTCGATCCGGTCCATATTAACCAGTCCAGTCTCTAAGAGTTTGGCCACCGCAAATAGAGACGGCTCCTAACCACAGAGATGAGAGCGATACAAAGATGAAAGCCGGATGATTACATTTTGATTAAATGAATCTGTAATTAGCTTTAGCATCTGAACGCACCTTGTTGTTTCCGTAAGCCATTTCCATGGCCTCCATGGATAACGAGCACAGAGCGTTTATCAGGTGATGCAGAGAGACATCGTCTAGGTATCTACAATTACACACACATCGTGTAATTCTACAACTGATCTTTAGGATCACTTGATTATAATTTATCTCAACAGTAGCACTCTTTGTAATGGATTTGACATTAAGTAAATCAAGTCAACTGAATTATTTCTGTTCTGATGTTGGTGGATTCTTACTGTGAGCTTTCAAATAGTCTGGACAGGATATTTGATATGACGGGTAGATCGGTCATCACCGCTGTGGTCAAAACCTGCAACAGAAAAGAAATAAACACAATTATAAAGTCATAAACACTTACTCTCCTCTTCTCTAGCTTGCTTCCTAGTCTAATAAACTAAGTATTGTATATTACAAATATTGCTTTTGTTCCTCTTTTGTGAGTCACTTTGGATAAAAGTGTCTCCTTAATGCATAAATGTAAACATTTATGAGGAGTCCTAGTAAGTTACATATATAGACTACATTTTTGGCAACAACAGACTTTAAATTTTTTTGGACCATTAGTGAGCAATATCTTCAGGCAAAAAGTGTTTCCTACTAGACAAAAATGCTGTTGACTTGGAAAACATCTATGATGCCTGAAAACGCTGCTGACTTTGAAAATCCCTGATGTGCAAAAATAATACAGTCACTTATTACGCCCCTCAAATAAACCCTGTTGTCTTGCAACGTGCCTATGGTGCACATAAACGCTGTCATCTCAAAAAGCGCCTGTGATGCTCACTAGGTTTTGAACAGGATTGATATCAGCGTTTTTTACCGTGCTCGGACCCTCCACAGCCCGTCCGGGTTTCAGAACTCCACCAACAGCCGGTTTCAGACCCAGAATCCACACCAGGTGCTTACAGAGAAGAAGAGATGGAAGTGAGCAAATGCCAAATACAATCAGGCAAAAAAAAAAAAACTCCCGTTCTTTATTTTTTTAATAAAGAAATATATTACTCTTGGACTGTATGATATATAGTAATACAGGTCCTTTTCAAAAAATTAGCATATTGTGATAAAGTTCATTATTTTCTGTAATGTACTGATAAACATTAGACTTTCATATATTTTAGATTCATTACACACAACTGAAGTAGTTCAAGCCTTTTATTTGTTTTAATATTGATGATTTTGGCATACAGCTCATGAAAACCCAAGATTCCTATCTCAAAAAATTAGCATATTTCATCCGACCAATAAAAGAAAAGTGTTTTTAATACAAAAAAAGTCAACCTTCAAATAATTATGTTCAGTTATGCACTCAATACTTGGTCGGGAATCCTTTTGCAGAAATGACTGCTTCAATGCGGCGTGGCATGGAGGCAATCAGCCTGTGGCACTGCTGAGGTGTTATGGAGGCCCAGGATGCTTCGATAGCGGCCTTAAGCTCATCCAGAGTGTTGGGTCTTGCGTCTCTCAACTTTCTCTCTTCACAATATCCCACAGATTCTCTATGGGGTTCAGGTCAGGAGAGTTGGCAGGCCAATTGAGCACAGTAATACCATGGTCAGTAAACCATTTACCAGTGGTTTTGGCACTGTGAGCAGGTGCCAGGTCGTGCTGAAAAATGAAATCTTCATCTCCATAAAGCTGCTAGCTGCATTGACCCTGCCCCTTGATAAAACACAGTGGACCAACACCAGCAGCTGACATGGCACCCCAGACCATCACTGACTGTGGGTACTTGACACTGGACTTCAGGCATTTTTGGCATTTCCCTCTCCCCAGTCTTCCTCCAGACTCTGGCACATTGATTTCCGAATGACATGCAAAATTTGCTTTCATCCGAAAAAAGTACTTTGGACCACTGAGCAACAGTCCAGTGCTGCTTCTCTGTAGCCCAGGTCAGGCGCTTCTGCCGCTGTTTCTGGTTCAAAAGTGGCTTGACCTGGGGAATGCGGCACCTGTAGCCCATTTCCTGCACACGCCTGTAAACTACAATACTAATATTTGTTTCTACTCCAGACTCAGTCCACTGCTTCCGCAGAACTCCCCAAGGTCTGGAATCGGGTCGCTTCTCTCACAATCTTCCTCAGGGTCCGGTCACCTCTTCTCTCAGGGCAGCGTTTGCTGCCACACTTTTTCCTTCCCACAGACTTCCCACTGGGAGGTGCCTTGATGCAGCACTCTGGGAACAGCCTATATTCGTTCCGAAATTTCTTTCTGTGTCTTACCCTCTTGCTTGAGGGTGTCAATGATGGCCTTCTGGACAGCGCAGTCAGATTAGAGCAGTCTTACCCATGATTGCGGTTTGAGTAATGAACCAGGCTGGGAGTTTTTAAAAGCCTCAGGAATCTTTTGCAGGTGTTTAAGTTAATTAGTTGATTCAGATGATTAGGTTAATGGCTGGATTTAGAGAACCTTTTCATGATATGCTAATTTTGAGATAGGAATTTGGGTTTTCATGAGCTGTATGCAAAATCATCAATATTAAAACAAATAAAAGGCTTGAACTACTTCAGTTGTGTGTAATGAATCTAAAATATATGAAAGTCTAATGTTTATCAGTACATTACAGAAAATAATGAACTTTATCACAATATGCTAATTTTTTGAAAAGGACCTGTATATGAATATTGTACTGTAAAATAAAAATGTATTTATTAATAATAATATTGATGACAATAATGCTTTTACAGAGCAACAGTAAAACTACAATACTAATATTTATTTCTGTCTTTCAAATGTTAAATCATATATTATGTTCTATTAATTTGTAAAATTTATTGTGTTACTGATTATATTTTATGTTTGTAAAATTTATTGTATATTACTATTTATATATTAGATTTAATTGCAAAATGTTTTGTATATTATTGTTTACGTTTTATATTTATTTGTAACATTTATTGTATGTTTATTATACTTATTTTCTATATTATATTATTACTATTATATAATTATATAAAAAAAATAATATTATTGTATATTTATTTATAAAATGTATTGTATGTTACTGATTATAACAAACTATATTGTTATATTAGATTAGATTGTATTAGATTGCCCATTTCAGTCAGGCATGCCATCAGCAAAAGATAAAAAAAAAATAAGGAAAACCTCCCCATGTATGCATAAAATGCATAAATGTATGTGTATATATATATATATATATATATAACCTTGTAAAACCTGGTCCAGAACAAGATACAGATGAAGTCGTGTGTATGTTGTGGTGATTAAAGTGTGTTCCTGTACCTGTAGTGTGGCTAAAACCAGCTGCCATGAGGTTCCCAGATAAGCACCGTGACAATGAGCCAAATTCAGCAAAGTCCGCATGCACTGAATGTTCTTCGCTGTGAGCTGATTCACAGACAGAGAGAGAAAGAGAAACGTCCTTGTAATCGGTTGCACTTAAAACTGATTTAGAAATGAAGTCAACAACTCAAGAGTAACTTGAGTTACTCTGTGGTCATAATTAGCTGTCTGTTTGCCTTTATTAGGACTAAAGCTCTTGTCGTCTGAAGTGCTGTTGTGCTGTATGTCCAGAAGGCTGTAGCGCTGCCATAATTAATAGCATAGAAAAGCAAGAGAAATCTATGGTATGTTTTAGATAGTAAGGTAAGCATGTGTGATTTACCACTACAGTGCCCTGCGGCTGTGCGGTGAGCGGCTGACCCACTGCTACCACCTGCTGGTGAGATTCACTGGACGGACTGACGATCTGCACACTCTGACCCTGGATAGAGTACACTACACACACACACACACACACACACACACACACACACATTAAACTACATACTCTTACACACACGAAGGTCCTAAGGCTGGCAGCCAGTGATGCACCAAAATGAATTTTTTACCGAAACATGAAAATGAAATATAAGCTTTCATTTAGACGAAAACCAGACTGACAATAAAGTTCATTTTATAACAGCCCTGCATTAAAAAAAACAAACAAAATAAAACAAAACCTAATTTGATGATGCTTAGTTCAAAAACATTAATAAAATGTATATGTATCAGCTTTAATGCACTTATCAAAATAAAAAAAATGACAAAAAAATAAGTATTCAAAATGTATCATTTTACAATTTACAATCTGCAAAGGAGTGGAAAAAATATGTTCAAATACTCCATTTAATGTCAGAACTTTACAAAAACATCAATATATAAGCTTTTCTGTATATAAGCATTTTCTGTTGCTGTTTGGATGCAGTAAAACACCCACAGATATAGCAGAAAACATCTGGATCATATTTGCATTTTCTTGTCACTGACCATATTTCTAATCTTAAAATCAGGATTAAAATAATGTGAAACATGTGGAAATGGGCAGATAATTGAACAAGTAGTTGTAATGTGGCTCAAAGGAAGACAGAAATCATGTGTCTGTGGCAGTTGTTTTGCTTATTAAAGGAGAATACAAGACTTTATCACCTTAAAAATGGTTATCAACAGCAAAAATGCAACGAAATACATCATATTTTCTGAAAAAGTGATACACTTCAGCAAAACAAGTATTGGACAAGTATTGGATTTCATTTGAGTTCTATATAAGTATTTAAATTAAATTCTCGTAGCTTCGTAAAATTACGGTTGAACCCCTGATGTCACATGGATTATTTTACTGATCTCCTTGCCACGTTTCTGCACGTTGATCGTGTTAATTCCATTGCTGTCTATAGCTTCGTTCAGACTGTCAGCCCAAATCCGATTTCGTGCATATCCGGATGGAATCTGATTTGAATAACTGACTGTCCACACAGCATATCGCAACTGTTCAAATCCGATTTGTGTGTCCATAAACGCTCTTTCATTTTTACTGAATGTGCATTGGTTTCTATGGTAATGCCGTTCAGTTGTTATGCCTACGCTAAAAACAACAGTAACAGCAATACAGTTTGCAATACAAATGTTGTCTTACCGTCGCGGTTGCGCTGTAGTATTATATTTCGTCTTGTGAGGCAGCGGCAGAAACGCGGGAAGCTTGACTGTGCGGCTTTATTCCGTGCTGCCGCCTCCGCTACTTTGCTTTTTTTTTTTATCCTTTTTTTTTTGTTATCTCCGCTACTTTCAAAACACAAAGAGGTGCGTATACTAGCAGTATATGTATTATTCCGCTTGACTTGCACTTCGCAACGA
>JAFVLL020041068.1:0-11104 GCA_021397915.2 Tor tambroides
TTCTGTGCAATTCAAAGTGTGCTACACACAGGTGAGTGGGCCTGTACAAACCACCTGTAGTAACACACTCTCCTCTATACGCACTAGACACTTTTCACACACTGCTGTGTATACACAATCCTACAAAAGACATGCTAATGCACTACAAATCATCCAGCACTGTTCCCCAGCCAGCTGCTTGACTCACAATGTTTCTCTTTGCACATGTACAGTATATATGTGAAGCATTCGTATAGTTTGTATAGTTTGTATTTTTTTTTATTTTTTTTATATATTTTATCTTTAGTTTGTATAGGGACAATCAACAAAAAGCTTCATGTCTCAATGCATACTGGGTGCCAATATAGTACAAAACTCCCAGATTGCACTGCAGCTATTGTTTTGTTTAAGTTGTACTAATTGCTTTTATTCTTGCTGCAGTTTTGTTGTGATTTTTAGCAGTTCTGATATTAGTGGTTGATCTGTTTTATCTGAATATTTTGTTGAGGTTTTTATGATGAGTGTAGATGAGCAAATGTGTCTCAAAGCACAGCTCTTGTACATAAGATGTATTTTCTTAAAAAAAAAAAAATAATAATATAATATATGAAGGTCAATCTTTAATTAAAGGTTGAAGACAATATCTTTAGTGAAAGTGACTCCAGAGAGATCACAAGAACAACACTTCTAAGAAAAAATCCAGCACAAAATGTTAAGAAATTACACTCTTTAAATGAAACATGTTGAAGATTTGGTCAAAAGAAAAATAGAGTGAACAGCAGCTGCTGAGTTTAGATTTACTTTCATTTAATGCAGTTCATGTTTTTCTTTCTGTTACTGTTAGAGGAGGCTCCTGATTGGTGCTCAACAATAACAAACATGTTTAAACACTGACCGATGACCTGCTTGAGCTAACGATTACCTGATACTGTTCAGATTTATTACAGTAACAGTCACGTGAACAGACTGACAAAGCCTGTAAAAAAGACATCTTGAAGGTGTTAAAGATCTTCTCACTTTAGACGCTCTTTGATTTTCACATGGACAAACTGAAGAGAAAACAAAATGTGTCATAATATACTCAAATATGAATTTAAATAGTTAATAATTCAAATGTGCAAAAAAGTGCACACTGTAATACTTAAAAAAAACAAAAAAAAAACAGCCAAATTCTAACAGTAACATACTGTTTACCATTACAACCATAATATATACCATTGCATTCTGAGTAATATGTGTTGTTTTTAGGAAAGCAACCTACAGGAATATACAGTGAATTATCAGTGTTCAGAGTCGACGCTCAGGGACTGTGTCAGATCCTACTACACTACATTCACTATTCACTACATGAGTTTACTAATGTAGTGCACTTGAATAAACATCGCCAGTTCAGTCATTACTAACCAGACTGATTTTCTGTCAAACATCTACAAAAGTTCTCAGTGGTAATTGCAGAGGTTAATGTTTTATTTAGTTGGACCCTTGACACTCTCTGTTTGTTTCTCTGGCTGCTGTAATACGCCTGCCTGGCTCATTTGGTAAACTTGTTTTATGAAACAGGTCCCGGTGATGTTGGCTTTATGTTGATCGTGACATTCTCTTAATAAAGCAGCCTGATCTAAAGTCTAACGAATCCTGCAACCTTTTGCCTATTTGCACAGTAACTTCAAATAAAACACATTTTAAATAAAACATTAACATCTAAACCTCTGTTAATTCTCAATAATATCTTTTGTAGACATCTGGCAGAAGTCAATTTGGTTAGTAAGTGAAGCTGGCAATGCTGTGTATGACTGTTTTAGTTGTTTAATTAGATCTTGAGAAATTAAAGGCCTTTTTTTTATTTCAGTTGATTTCATGTAAGGCTGTGGCTGAAGTCAGTTGTAGTTCTTGTGTTTTTCTTTTCTTCAGTGATTCTGCTTGTTAACAGCAGGTGTTCATCACTAATGCTCCATCACTTAATTAAGCACTTAACGATCTCATTAACTGCAACACCTTTTTATGGGCAGCCGTGGCCTAATGGATAGAGAGTTGGACTTGTAACCCGAAGGTTGTGGGTTCGAGTCTCAGGTCCGGCAGGGATTGTAAGTGGGGGGAGTGAATAACTAGCACTCTCTCCACCCTCAATACCACGACTGAGGTGAGACCCTTGAGCAAGGCACCAAACCCCCAACTGCTCCCCGGGCGCCACAGCATTGGCTGCCCACTGCTCCGGGTGTATGTTCACTAGTGTGTGTGCACTTGGATGGGTTAAATGCAGAGGACAAATTCCGAGTATGGGTCACCATACTTGGCCACACTCCCTTTCTCTTTTTACTCACTGTAGTGTGGACACTACATGATTTTGCAGTGGGGTTAAAGGTGTAAAATAAAAATAAATAAAAAGACCAATCTGTGAAAAGAATATAAGCAGCAATTTAAGTTTAAGGTAAATTACGTTTACCAAAAACAAATTCTGGAAAAACAGTGGTATGTATATAGGCAAACCTGCTGGCAGTAGTTTACTGTAAAATTACTGTGAAATCACATGTGAACTCTATGAAAGAAGAGTAAATAAAATATATATAATATAGACAAATTATATATATTATATATTATATTGTGTTTTTGCTGTTTTGTACATTGCCTATTTGTATATTTGTTTACTATTCTTTTATTATCTGTGTCCTGTCCTGTTGCTGTCTCTCTGTTGCACTGTGGAGCTTCTGTCACTACAACAAATTCCTTGTATGTGTAAACATACTTTGCCAATAAAGCTCATTCTGATTCTGATTCTAAATGCTGAAATTTAATGTTATTCCATGTGTTTATGCAATAATGATATAGGGGTAATCTATTAGTGTTTAATTTTGTTCTGTTAGAATTTAAAGGGTTTCTGTTTGTCTGAGTTTTGTGTGTTGTGCTGAAGAGTAGAGCCTGTGTTTAACTCAAGGATGAGCAGAGAAACACTGATTATCTGCCATATGTTGATTTATTTAACCCTCTGGGGTCTGAGGGTGTTTTGGGCCCTGGAGAAGTTTTGACATGCCCTGATATTTGTGTTGTTTTCAGTTGCTTATAAACATATAAATGGCTAAAGTCGAATAACACTGTAATCAGCAGAAACTGGGCTACAATAATATGTGAGCAGCATGTATGCATGTGATTGTGTTTTTGAGAAAGGAACGTTTATACTTGGTTAGTGAAAAACTACAATTTTTAAGTCACTGAAATAAGGCCATAAAACAGTATAATGTCTAAGTGGACTACCGAAATAAAGTGTTACCTGAAATTGTTTTAAAAATGAAAAGCTAGTTTAAATGTGAAATTAAAACCACCAGCAGGTGGCATCAAGTCACTGTTAATAAGTGAGTCATTGCGACTGAACCGAATCATTTAAATGGTTGATTCATTCAGGAACGAATGTCATGTTGCAGAGACTCAAAACAGTGCTGTGGCTTTATTTTGAATTATTTTTGTTAAGTAAATAGAGCAAACACAGGCAATAGGGTGACTAAAACGTAAGTCTCTTAATATTAACTTAAAGGGGTCATATGATGCTTTTTTAAAGATCATTATTTTGTGTATTTGGTGTAACAGAATATGTTGACATGTTTTATTGTTCAAAAAGCACATTATTTTTCAAATACTGTACGTTATTGTAGGTCCTCTATGCCCCGCCTCTCTCAAACACTTTCTTTTCTACAAAGAAAACAGTTTTCTACAAAGTCCCTCCTTCCCACAAGTGCAGTCTGCTCTAATTGGCCAGCTGGCACAGTGCATTGTGATTGGCCGAACACCACAATCCGCGTCGGAAATGTAACGCCCCTTTCCATAATCGCAAGCTTCAGCATTCAAAATTATAGTAAAGACAGTAAATAATGTCCTTAGTTTTACCATCAGTTCAAGCCCAAGAGGGGAACAGAGTCGTGTGACAGACACAGTGATGAAGCTCATATGTGTTTGCACACAAGCCACGATTGTGTGACCGTTTCTCCCTCTCTCACACACGCGAGCACACACACACAAACGATGCTGCGCTGTGACTCTCTCTCGCATTATAAACGGAGGTGTGCGCGCTGGTGGACGCGGCTACTTCGCTTTTTTTATTTTGAGTGTTTTTCTTACTTTTCGGCGTTCTTTACATACAGGTGCATCTCAATAAATTAGAATGTGGTGAAAAAGTTCATTTTTTCTTGTAACATTTCAAAAAGTGAAATTTTAAGATATTTTAGATTCATTACATGTAAAGTAAAACATTTCAAACATTGTTTTGTTTTAATTTTGATGATTAGAACTTACAGCTCAAGAAAGTCAAAAATCAGTATCTCAAAATATTAGAATATTTACATTTGAGTTTCAATTAATGACCAGTATAAAGTCTGGGTATCTCTTGTTCTTTGAAACCACAATAATGGAGAAGACTGCTGACTTGGCAATGATCCAGAAGACGAACATTGACGCCCTCCACAAAGAGGGTAAGTCACAGAGGGTCATTACTGAAAGGTGTGGCTGTTTACAGAGTGCTGTATCAAAGCATATTAAATGCAAAGTTGACTGGAAGGAAGAATTTGGGTAGGAAAAGGTGCACAAGCAACAGGGATGACTGCAAGCTTGAGAATACTGTCAAGCAAAGCTGATTCAAAGACTTGTGAGCTTCACAAGGAGTGGACTGAAGCTGGAGTCAGTGCATGAAGAGTCACCACGCTCGCTACCAAGCCATTTCTGAACCGGAGACAACGTCAGAAGCGTCTTACGTGGACTGTGGAGAAAAAGAACTGGACTGTTTGTCAGTGGTCTAAAGTCCTCTTTTCAGATGAAAGTAAATTTTGCATTTCATTTGGAAATCAAGGTCCCAGAGTCTGGAGGAAGAGTGGAGAGGCACAGAATCCATGTTGCTTGAAGTCCAGTGTTAAGTTTCCACGGTCAGTGATGATTTGGGCTGCCATGTCATCTGCTGGTGTTGGTCCACTGTATTTTCTGAAGTCCACAGTCAACACAGCCATCTACCAGGAAATTTTAGAGCACTTCATGCTTCCTTCTGCTGACAAGCTTGATGGAGATGCTGATTTCATTTGCCTGACCTGAACCCCAGTGTTCGAACTATACCGTGGACTTTGGGGGAGCCAACCTTTTTTTTTTTTTAATTCCGCGTGCACTTGCACGTGGACTTACAATGACTTCTTGTGTTGCCATCCCGGCGGGAGGTGTGCTAACAGGGCTTGCAGCAAGTGAATTGGTCGTGCCATTAAACTGCCTTGTGTTCTTCTTGCCATGGTGGCTATATGATGCTGTATGATGCTAACTGCAGAATGGATTTCAAGGACTGCGCGTGATCTACTGCCAATGTTGAATCCAACGTTTATATTTTTTCTACGAATATTTGAGTTAACATACTAAACATGAGTGGAATGAATTTGCACCGCAGCGTCCCCACACCTTGATGCTCATGACAAGAATAGCATGTATAGTTATCTTTATTGAAGTGAATTAGGTTTAAATCGCCGTCATGCATGAATGAATGATATTTTTGCAATTTTAAACATAATAATCCACGATGATCACATTACACAAAACTGAAATTGCACATCAAAATAACACATTGTCAATATTTTTTGAGACCCCCCCCAAAATTTCACAAATCACGTTTTCAAGGGGGCCCATGTCTTACTAAGGGGAGCCGGAGCTCCCCTAGCTCCCAGTAGTTCGAACCTGCTGAACCCCATAGAATCTATGGGGTATGTCAAGAGGAAAATGAGAAACAGGAGACCAAAAAAATGCAGATGAGCTGAAGGCCACTGTCAAAGAAACATGGGCTTCTATACCACCTCAGCAGTGCCACAAACTGATCACCTCCACGCCACGCCGAACTGAGGCAGTAATTAAAGCAAAAGGAGCCCCTACCAAGTACTGAGTACATATACAGTAAATAAACATACTTTCCAGAAGGCCAATAATTCACTAAAAATGTGTTTTTTTATTATTATTATTATTATTGGTCTTATGAAGTATTCTAATTTGTTGAGATTGAATTATCAGTGAATTTGTGGGTTTTTGTTAAATGTGAGCCTAAATCTTCACAGTTAAAAGAACCAAAGACTTAAACTACTTCAGTCTGTGTGCACTGAATTTATTTAATACACGAGTTTCACAATTTGAGTTGAATTACTGAAATAAATGAACTTTTCCACAACATTCTAATTTATTGAGATGCACCTGTACAGTGCTTTCGTAGCAGTGGCGGAGCTAGAGTTTTATACATGGGGTGGCCAGGGGGTGGCCAAGGCTAATTCAGGGGGTCCATGGACCATGACAGAAAATCAGTGTATAACTCTAACCTGGCAAAAAAAAAGCATGAATAAATCCTACATTTGCTGATTACTTCATATTACCACACATTAGCTATACATTCCTACCGTAACTTCAAATGTTAGTCTATTGAAACAGAATTAAGAGAAATAAATCACCTCATTAACCAGTGGCTGGAGCAGCCTGGAGTGAGAATTATTCATGAATAATAAACAAGCCTGTGATTAACACTACCAGTCAAAAGTTTTAGAACAGTAAGACTGTTTAATGTTTTTTAATTCTCTTCTGCTCACCAAGCCTGCATTTATTTGATCCAAAATACAGCAAAAGCAGTAATATTGTGAAATATTTTTATTATTTAAAATAACTGTTTTATATTTGAATATATTTTAAAATGTAATTTATTCCTGTGATTTCAAAGCTGAATTTTTAGCTCAAAAAACATTTATTATTATTATTATTATTATTATTGTTGTTGTTGTTGAAAACAAAATTTTTCAGGTTTCCTTGATGAATAGAAAGTTCAGAAGAACAACATTTATCTGAAAAAGAAATCTTTTTGTAACATTAGAAATGTCTTTATCATCACTTTTGATTTAAATCAGCATTGCTAAATAAAAGTATTAATTCATATAATACACCCCCTCCCCCACGAAAAAGAAATAAAATAAATAATTATACTGACTCCAAGCTTTAAAAAACTTATTTCAGATAAATGCTAATCTTTTCATCTTTGTATCCATTAAAAGAATCCTGAAAAAATGTACTCAACTGTTTTAAACATTAATAATTATATGTTTTTTATGATATATTTTTTTGAGTGAGTTTATGTAAAAAATGTTTCTTGAGCAGCAAATCAGCATATTAGAATGATTTCTGAAGGATCATGTTTCACTGAAGAGTAATGATGCTGAAAATTCAGCGCTGCATCACAGAAATAAATTACATTTTAAAATATATTGAAATAAAGCAGTTGAAACTCTCATTGAGTGATTACATGAGACACTATATATTCAGTAAGTTGTAGTGTATCATTCAACATGGATTGGATGTTCATTCAGTGTTTACTTCATGTTAATAAGAATGCACTCCTGCTTTGCTTGAACTTAAAATGCGGGAGCGCGCATGATCCGTCACGCCAGCCACTAAACAGCCCCAAAACTGTTTTTATCATTTGAAAATCTTAATAAAACTAACAGAATTTAAATGCTGAGACTTTGCTTCATGTTATTATAAGTGACCTGTTCTGTCGTGTCCGTCAGCTGGTTGTCTAAGTCCTCTCTGCTCTGCGATGTTTTTCACTCCGTAAATAAACGTGTGGCACGAGAGCGTGTGCATGAGAGGCTGGAAATGGACGAAGCGCGATGTGGAACACCAGACGCGTCACATCCTTGAGTTCGAGGCTAAAATAAACGCTTATTTCAGTACGATTAAAGAAAATGAAATCGTAGCATATTAATTTCTGGGGTGGCACCCAGGGTGGCCGATCCACAGTGTTGGGCAGTAACTAGTTACTGTAACTTAGTTACTGTAATAATATTACTTTTTGCAGTAACTAGTAGTGTAACTAATTACTAATAAGATTTCAGTAATAATATTACAGATACCATCCATAAAACAGCTTAGTTAATTAGTACTATAACAATCCTTTCACAAGTTCGTGTGCCCATATAATCTTATCATTAATGGTAAACAGATTTGGCTTGATGTCTGCAATGGAGGGCTCAGAGAGACCATTCTATGCGAGCTCCGATAGCCCCCCATGGACGGATAGATAGATAGATAGATAGATAGATAGATAGATGTATGGATAGATGGATAGATAAATGCATGAATAAATAAATATGAATAAAAGGAGGAGATGGGGAGGAGGAGGGATGCCGAAAGAACTAACAACGGAAGTGGTAAGAGGCTGACTTTTATACTTGGATGTTAATTGGAAGATTACATTGGCGTACTCCTCCCGAAATTACGTTAATAACTTCACTTGTAGTAACAGACGAGAGAAAATGCCTCTTGTGGAATCTACTTGCTGCATGAACTGCCACAGACTTCTACAAAGGATTGTGGTTCTTGAAACAAAGTTACTTGCCGGACCTCCAAAACAGGCGGAACACACAACAGGCGGTCATCACGGACCCCCTCAGCATACAACTGGTGAGTCTTGTGAATCTAGTGAATCTCAACAGTTTATACAAAGTGTAGAGGAACAAGCTGAAATTGATCGACAGACTAATCAATGGCACAAACAGGGAGCGAGACCCAAAGGCACTCGAGACATCAGATTGTCACGAGTATCTCGTATTACTGCCGTAGCATCCTCTACCCCAGATACGGCTATGACAAGACTTGTAAAGACTGGCATTCTACAACCCCCTATACATCTTGAGAACAGATTTGAAGCATTAAGCCTCTCATTAAAAAAACACAACTTGACCCCAAAGATCTAGTTAATTACAGACCGATCTCAAATCTCCCTTTTCTGTCAAAGATATTAGAAAAGGTAGTATCCTCACAATTATATTCCTTTTTAGAGAAAAATTATATTTGTGAGGAGTTCCAGTCAGGATTTAGACCATCTCATAGTACTGAGACTGCTCTCATTAGAGTGACAAATGACCTGCTCTTATCATCTGATCATGGTTGTATCTCTCTATTAGTGCTACTGGATCTTAGCGCTGCGTTCGACACTATCGATCACAACATTCTTTTGAATAGACTAGAAAACTTTGTTGGCATTAGTGGAAGTGCATTAGCATGGTTCAAATCGTACTTATCTGACCGCCATCAATTCGTAGCAGTGAATGAAGAGGTATCATATCGATCACAAGTGCAGTATGGAGTACCTCAAGGCTCAGTACTAGGGCCGTTACTTTTCACGCTTTACATGTTACCCTTGGGAAATATCATCAGGAAACACGGGGTTAGCTTTCACTGTTATGCTGATGATACTCAGCTCTATATTTCTTCACGGCCCGGTGAAACACACCAAATTGAGAAACTTATGGAATGCATAGTCGATATAAAAAACTGGATGACGAGTAATTTCTTACTGCTAAATTCTGAAAAAACAGAGGTGTTAATTATCGGACCTAAAACCCCCACAAGTAATAACCTAGAACACTGTCTAACACTTGATGGCTGCTCTGTCGATTCTTCGTCATCAGTCAGGAACCTAGGTGTGCTATTTGATAGCAATCTCTCCTTTGACAGCCACGTTTCTAGCATTTGTAAAACTGCATTTTTTCATCTTAAAAATATATCTAAACTTAGACCTATGCTCTCAAAGTCATATGCAGAAATGTTAATTCATGCGTTTATGACCTCAAGGTTAGATTATTGTAATGCTTTATTGGGTGGTTGTTCTGCACGTTTAATAAACAAACTATAGATGGTTCAAAATGCAGCGGCTAGAGTTCTTACTAGAACCAGGAAGCATGACCACATTAGCCCGGTTTATAGATTTTAAAATCTTGTTAATTACTTATAAAGCCCTGAATGGCTTAGCTCCTCAGTACTTGAGAGAGCTCTTATCGCATTATAATCATCCACGTCCGCTGCATTCTCAAAATTCTGGCCATTTGATAATACCTAGAATATCAAAATCAACTGTGGGGGGAGATCGTTTTCCTATTTATCGCCCAGACTCTGGAACAATCTACCTAACACTGTTCGGGAGGCAGACTCACTCTGTCAGTTTAAATCTAGATTAAAGACCCATCTCTTTAACCTGGTGTACACATAACACACTAATATGTTTCTAATATTCAAATCCGTTAAAGGATTGTTAGGCTGCATTAATTAGGTCAACCGGAACCGGGAACACTTCCCATAACACCCAATGTACTTGTTGCATCATAAGAAGATTGACATCTACACTAATATTAGTCTGTTTCTCTCTTATTCCGAGGTCACCGTAGCCACCCGATCCTGTCCATATCTAGCCCAGATGGTCACTGCAGTCACCAGACCCAGTCCGTATCCAGATCAGATGATGGATCAGCACCTAGAGATGACCTGTACAGCCCTGAACGTCAGCGGAGACCAGGACACCTAAATGAGCCCCAGAGACAGATCCTCATCACCTAGACAGCCATCGGGACAATACCACGTGAACCAGCTGAGCCCTTACAATCTGACTTTGCTGCAGTTGGAATTGAACTGCTGATTCGTCTGGTCAGAGGAGAAATGGCCCCCCGACTGAGCCTGGTTTCTCCCAAGGTTTTTTTCTCCATTCTGTCACCGATGGAGTTTTGGTTCCTAGCCGCTGTCGCCTCTGGCTTGCTTAGTTGGGGACACTTTATTTCCAGCGATATCGTCGACTTGTTTGCACAGAGACTATTAGAACTGAACTGAGCTGGACAATGCCATCACTGAATTCAATAATGAAATGCCTTTAACTGAAAATTGAGTGTTTAATCTTGTCATTTTCCATTGACACACTATTTTCCAATTTTGATATTGTGCGGTTGCTTTGACACAATTTGTATTGTAAAAAGCGCTATATAAATAAAGGTGACTTGATTTGACTATTTGGTGAGTAAACGTAATATATATATATATATATATATATATTATTATTATTATTTTTTTTTTGTTTTTTGATGAGTTAACATTCATGTATTTCGCCTCAGAATACTTACTTACACATACACTTATACCAAATACATTTCATACACACTACAATCATTTTCTGTTGTAGGAAAACTTGTTAAACTGGTAGAAATGCACAACATAAACTATCACACATGCACAAACTGATACAGATATCTAGACTATACATGTAAATTCAGGCAATTGGATGCTAGAAATTAATTTACCCCCCCCCCCCTTTTTT
>JAFVLL020041069.1:0-21988 GCA_021397915.2 Tor tambroides
CAATGCATCAGTAGTGAAACGGTTTAGGAGTTGTAATTTTCGTAAAGTACTGGAAAGTAGCCTATTACAGTTTCTTTTTAATTCGTTTAGAAGCAGTGTTTGAAGTATGGTTTAGTGGTGTTGAGAAGAGAAGTGCTGTTGTGGTGTGGTGGCATGATTCTTAACTCTCATGTGGCCTGATGTCCCCTTATGTAAGAAGAAAATTGTACATTAACACACAAATTGATTTTGACACAAATTGATTTTTGATTTTTTCAACACACAAATTTAAATTGCATTCAATTTCATTTAGATTCAAACCCAGTGTCATATTATATTTTATCTCAAAGGTTCACCTCTTCAAACCGATTACTTAAAACTGCATTTGTAAAACAAGGCGGTGTATCCATCCGAGCCGAAATGACTTCAGGCAGTTTAGCGGGAACTAACAAAAAAGAATTTCAGCACAAATCCATTATAATTTCTGTTGTAGCAGCTTCTCATAATTTATAAGTTTTTTAGCAGTAGTAGTTCCATACAAAGACTATGCTGCAAACCACCTCTAAACATTCTCCCTCTGTCTGTCAGTAAGGCTTTATTCAATATTACAAATATTTGCGCAAAAGTCCACAAACAAAAACACAATATGCCCACATGTTAAAAAGTAATCATTATCTCTGCAGCAAGCCCACTTTTCATTAACAAGCAGGGCACAATGTATTTATGACTAACCAACTAAAAAGATTTCATGAGATTCACATATATGCCTATAACCACATACAAAAAAACAAACTTTTTTTTCTGGAACACATTTTAACATTTTATGTTTATCACACTAAAAGTGTTACAGGAAGTGGTTATTGTGCTGTGCGCAATTCTGCAGTCACTCCTACTCAAATGATTAAAAAAATACATTTAATTTTCATGCAACCAAGCACTACTACACATGCACAGCATGTCATAATACATCTTTTTTTTTTACCCAACTAAGGATTCAAATCTAGCTTTAACTCTGAGATAGATTCAATTTCATCCAACACACACACACACACACACACACACATATGCAAAACCGTATTCATCCCTGCTATTAGTTGTATGCAAAAACACATGCTTTTATTCAGCATGTTTAAGGACAGAAAACTTATAACAAATAACAATAACAAAAACATAAAAAACAATAATAATTTGACTTTTTTGATAAATGACTGATCTTTAATGTTATAGTGCAACATCCATCACACAGCTTAACCACTCTATTAACTTTATAACGTAGACATAATATCTTAATATAGTTTTCATTCAAACTAAATTAAGACATTGGGAGTGATTAAGAGCTGCACCCACCATTCACTTTCTTTGCATCTTTTTTTTTAAATAGTGTAAAGAAGTGGTGACGCAGGTTGCTGTTCTGCCTAATCTTTTGAGCTTTTGCTTTGCATAAATGAAGACAGTCACTACAATAAGGTGTGATTGTGTTGTCAAGGTGGAACTGTTTTGAATTTTATTGTTGACTCAGATGTAGGGTGTTACCTGATGTTATGTGTTGATTCAATCATTGAATCATTGTCATTTTTTAAAGGTTGCTGGAGGTGAAAAACAGTGATGTCGTTGAGAGGGGAAGTCAGTGTTTTTGATTAAAGTTTTTGTGTCATTAATTTTTAATTACAGTTTTTCTGTGCTAACACACAATTCATGCAACGGTTCACAATTTTTTCACAACTATAAATACAATCATAGACCAACTTATACAAACTGCAAACTTTCATGACAAAATCAAATATTTTAGTCAAAAATACACCCTCGTTTGTCATAACCAAACTTCAGGCCTCAGATGCCACACAAAACCAACAGACTACTCTACGGCCTAGAGAACATTAGTGAGACCAATTCGAAACACTGTACCCTGAAATCAGGAATCATTGCAAGTTAATGTCTATTACATTATACAGCATAAATAGAGGGGTGCAGATACATTGAAATTCAACAATAAGCTTTAAGAAAACTTTTCTTAAAACTGTAAGAGATCTTGCAGTACATGAGTAGTACTAGAAAAGTTCAAATGCCAAAGAATTGAACATGAACTCGGTACATGTAAGACAATTCAGTATACTGGCAAGTACAGTAGAGTAAATATATATTAATTAAATAAATAATTAAGCATCTTCTGCCAAACTGCATTTGTAATCACCATATTTGCCATTCTACAATTTTTTTTCTATAGAATTTTGACAAAAGTCTTTCTTTGCCCTAGACAGTCACCTCTCAGCCTGCAAAAAATACAGTAATGTAAGAAGTACTTGGCTACAAATCAATTCAGCAGTTTGAGGGTGTACAACATGTGCTACAGTAGGCTATATACTGTACATACAACAGTGAACAGTGCTCTCACCTAAATTTCTGCTGCCATGTACTGTGATTATACTGTAAGTAGTATAAAAACTATGTAAATGAGCCTGTAGGCCAACATCCCTCGTGGTCATTCCATGCACAAGAACATGGGCAGCTATAGTGCTTTCTCTTTCATCAGGAACAAATATCCTTTGACCCCATCCCCTTCATTTTTCTTCCTAAGATTCTTGGTGTGTCATCAGTTTTGCTACTTAATGTTTACACATGTATACGTGTATGCTATTTCAGTTCACTGTGATGCTTATTTGCTTAGTTATTTATACAGAGTGTCTATACTAAGTGCAAATAGCCAGCCTTGTTGGCAGAGCCTATTTACACAAACTCCACCCACCAACATGTGATATGGCTAGTCAACACTACAAAAGACTATTGTCTACTAACAGCTCCAGCGGTGTAGATGGTAAAGTGTGTGACATAATCTTTTTGATGCAATCGACCGGAGTTCAAATCTGCCATTTGCCAAACTTTTTTTCTCCCTTTTTAAATTTCATCTCACACCGAAAAGGCATTTATTTTCAATAAAAATGAAGGAAATAATCAAAAAGCTGAAAATAAAGTATCGGGTGGGGTAGGTGTAGGGAGGGCTTTATTGTTCCAATAAGGTGGCATCCATTTAATAATCTGAATTACAATTCTAATTTACACTTAATACGTTATTATTGCATACTCTTTTATAATTTACTACAACACTGAGGTGCAGATAATTGCCACTATTTGCAATAAGAATGGTAAATCATACCATTCTAATGATGTAAATGCGCTTAGTGTAAATAGCATCTATCGCTAAGAAAATATGCTATTTTTTCTTAGTGTAAATAGCATCTATCTCTATTTACACTATTGCAAATAGTCACTGGCTTATTTATTCTTTTGCAAAATGATTTTTGGTTAATTAAGTGCATCATTGGGTATTTGAAGTACACTTATTGGATTTTCCAGTGTAAACACACTACTATTTAAACTAATAATGGTACAGAATAGTGCGTTAATAGTGGTGCACTATTTGGGATGCACCTACCCTCATTTTGCAGCGTGGAAGCAAAATATTCCCTGTGTATCCAGGAACATGTGGTGTGAAATCACATCCACCATCCGTTTATCTTCATTTTCCTTTTCAAATGTACTGCCTTTAATGGGTCTACTTCCTAATCAAATGTACAGATTGTTTTAACATGTCAGAACCCCAGTAAGTCTAAATCAACTCATCTTTGTAGCCTGGCTCTTATTTTGTTGTGCTGTTCTGTTAGACAGCTGATTTCACATGATGACTTACATTTTGTCTGTGACAGACTAAACAATGCTTTCTCCTGGTTACATTTCATCCATTTCTTCCATTTACGTTAGGGTTAGGTGTTAGAATATATTATTCACTCAAAACAATAGACATCATTGAAAAGTCCCAGCAAAGTTACAGTTTGTGGTGTTTGTGTGTGTGTGTGTGTGTGTATACGTGTCGAATCAAACTCAGAAAATATTTTGTGCAATCATAAAAAGTCTTTGATTTCACAAATGTTCTCTACAGTTATGTAAAAACTGTAAACGGAAGAGTTTTTAACAATTTAGGGGGTTTCTAGCTTGTCTTTTGAAATAATTTTATTCACCTCATATTTTGAAATCTTTTTCCCATGTTATTGTCTCACTTCAGCTCCCTCCACATTCTGTACAGGTGTTCCTGTTTGATATTTGGCAGTTTTGAGTGTGTTTTGTTTGTTTCAGACACACACTCATGCACTTCCCCTCGGGGAAAGTCTGCTGCCATTTTGAAGTGCATCCACTTCAAGTACAGTAGCTAGTGGACCTCAGTTTTGACTGAGTGAGTGAGACTACTCAGTATGTACGTATATGTAGCCCCCTCTCTCTCCGCGCACTTACTGGCCTCTAGCACCGCCACTGCTACTCTGTGCTGTGTTGTTTATGTTCGTGGGTGGTTGTAGAGAGGAGACGCGGACACAGAGGGGTTCGGGATCGTGGCTTGACCGTTTATTCCACAGCACGGCATCTATAGTGTTGATAAATTGAACTCACTTAAGTTTTAAACTAGCAAAGTACATTTCAATGCACATGCAATTCAATAGCAAGCTCTCACTATTTATATTTTCATATAAATCAACTTATCAACTTTAGTGCGATAACAACAAAGATATTTTACATTGCAATTTCCACTACCGTTAACATGACTTACCTATACACCTTTATCCTTAGTAACCGATGAGCGGCGCCATGATGGATTCTAACTTCCGTTTGGGTGCTTTCGTGTTCTGGTCTCCATAGAAATTCATGTTAAAACGGGGTAAAAAAAGATTGACTAAATTGAAACTTTTTCGATATAACTAAATATAAAAATGTGCGCAGGGTTAAGCTGTGCTGTTGTTGGCTGCCGCCGTAATGTCAATAATCTAAAGGAATTCCTTTAAAGTAAGTTACTTGTTTTGCATACCAGAAAATCTGTCTATGTCCTGTGCTTTATGCATGGCTTGCAGCGCTTAAGTTAAAATACTGAGTGTGAAACAATAAAATAATATGTTAAAATAATGTGTGGTCTTATCATTATGTGGACAAAATCCTGTGAACTTCTACCCGATTGGGAGCTGTATGCGCTCATCTGTCTTTAATGCCGCTAACTTCACGTCACTTCACACACTCATTAAACAATGGCAGATGCTCTACCATAGATATGGATAGATTCCCCATTCGACCACTCCAGGCAGGTAGATGCGGCCGCCATCTTGGAACACTCAACTTGACATCATTCACCAAACTGTAGGTTCTCAACGGATCTGGGTTCGCAGACCATCGGCTGTGCAGGATTGTGGCATCTTTCGAATATTCAATGATTACTATGGTGAATGACGTCAAGTTGACCATTACAATATTGCGGACGGCTTATGTTTAGCGGCGCATAGTTACAGTCGCTAATGAGGCATCTACTTATACATATCTATGTGCTCTACTGCAAAAAGATGGTGATATCTACACTGTAAAATGATGAAACTATGGTGCCATGTGCTTTTTAATCCACTTAATTTATGGCAGATTACAACAGATTTTCCCCATTCAAAACTATACAGTGACATGTCTTGGCTATTCTATAGTCTTTGTCCTAACACAACAGTGTCACAGTGACATCTTGTGGACAACACACTGCCTTAGATATAGACGGCTTCATCGGGCACACCCGCTGGCCCGAAGTGTTAACTTCCGGTCTGTGTTTGTTTATCGGTCTGTTTAGTGGTAAGCAAATTGAAGTTGGGCTCAGATTGTTGTGCTGTGGGATGAAATGTTTCCCATACATTGATTTATTCGTGGCGACCCGCCACAATATCAAAACTGACCACCACAAATACATTTTCCAAAACTTTGTTGAATACACATAAGCACTGCACATTTCAAAATCACAACGCGTGGGTGTTTTTATATCACTGTAATTCTGAAGGAAACCAACTGTCTTCAGAAAATTTTCAATGTCATTTTCATTTCATCATGCATGTAATGACTGATACAGCAGCGTTTGTGAGCTCAGCACTGCTTTGTGTACAGCCATTACCGGGGAAATCTCCCGCTCCAAAGCACTTCTTGCTGGCAGAGAATGAATTTGCATTTTCATTTAATAAACCCCTCTGATTTAGGCACCTAACATTTTGCTTGTTATCAGAAATAATCTACTCTAGAGGGACTTTGCTATTGTTATTGATTCTTTGCAGAAGTCTACCGGAAGTTAAGTTTCGGCAACAAAGGTAACGAACAAACAACGCTTGTTTATGTTGTTGCCGTTGAAACCATAGATATGTATACTTAGATGCGTCATTATTTTTTTAAAAATTAATTAATTAATTTTGTTTTTTTATTAATGCCAAGGTACCAAAGATAAAAGTACAGATAATATCAACATTACGTACAAAGAGGTGACATGCAAAGCACCATTTCTAGACGTATGTAACAATAAGTAAATAATCCAAAACGAAAGCTTTAACAAAATAATTTAAAAAGATGAAATAAATTAACTGTTTTAAGAGCTTTAAGATTCTTGGAAGATGAAATAGTTTGGATATACTGATGAACCTCTTTTTTAAAAACAATAAATAAAGGATTCTGATGAGTGAATTTACTGCGGTGGATATGAAATTTTGCAAGAAGTAATAATAGGTTAATAATAAAATATTTATTCATTTTATCTTTTTGTATATTAAAGAAGCCAAACAGTACATCCTTGAAAAGCAAAGAGAAACCCTGGAGCACATTTCGATTGATAACATTAGAGAATTCAATCCAAAATAGCTGTGTGTGAGGACAATCCCAGAAGATATGCATATCAGTTTCATTAGGCTCGCCACAAAAAGAGAGAGGGTGCTGGCTGCAGAGCCAAATGGGAGGAGCTGGAGCTCTAGCTCATCCTCGCTGGAGGTAATGGGTGGAGATAGACACCTAACCACACCCTAACCCTACCCCTTACCCTATCACTAAACATAACTCCACCCATTACTTTACACAGAGGTGGAGCTGGACATCCAGGGAGGGGGAGCTGGAGGCCATTTGGCTCTGCAGTGAGCAGTACTTGCAAAAAGAACAGCTTGTATCTATATCTGATTTGAACCTTTTCAAAAACACTTTAGCTGGGTAAAATCTGCGTAACGTAGATGCCTCATTAGCGTAGATTGCCTCATTTCTTTGGGCCGCCATACGTAAGCCGTCCGCCATATTGTAATTGTCAACTTGACGTCATTCACCATAGTAATCACTGAATATTTGAAAGATGACACAATCTTGCACAGAACGGTTCTGTGCGAACCTACAGTATGGTGAATGACGTCAAGTTGACCGTTCCAAGATGGCGGCCGCATCGACATGCCTGGAGCGGTCGAATGGGGCATCTACTGACGGTTTCAACCATAGATATACTAGATGCCTCATTAGCGACTGTTTCTATGGGCCGCTATACGTAAGCCGTCCGCCATATTGCAGCGGTGAACTTGACGTCATTCATTATAGTAATCACTGAATATTCGAAAGATGCCACAATCCTGCACAGAACGGCTCAACGGCTCTCTGCGAACCTACAGTATGGTGAAGGACATCAAAAATACCGTTCCAAGATGGCGGCCGCATCTACGTGCCTGAAGTGGCTGAAAAGGGCGTCTATAGCTGTGTCTCATTTAGAAGGCTGCGTCCTCCGGAGGTCGAATCCTCTGTAGGTCACATCCTCTGTAGGATGCGTAACGTATACGAAGTGTCCTCAACCTAGAATTAAACGAGACGGCCTTCGTAGGACGGCCGGAAAAGGAAACAGGAAGTATCACGTTGATTTGCCAACACATTAGAGCATCGTTGCGCTCTCACACTACTTAAATGAAGGAAAATTATTTCTAAATTTGGAAAGTAATTTGAAAAAAAAAAAATGCTTTTACTTGTTTTATTTTGCTCAATGTTTGAGGAGCTGCAGCGTAAGTTACATATAACAGACATCTGTTAGAGAAAAAAAGGAGGAGGATATTAAGAACAAAGTTTATCCGTTTTTACTGGAGGCACTTTAAGTCAAGGTGAAAACACCACATCTGCGCTTGTGTGTACATCTGCCGGCGCCGGCATTTTTCAAATTAACGACGGTTGTTTACAGCGATGCAAAGAATTGTGGGTTATCTGTAGCAGCGAAGGATACACCTGATGCATCCTCCGAATTCCTGTGAAAGAAGGTCACATTCGAAGGTCGCATTTGGAGTGTCCTCCTTGCTTTTCTGAAATGAGACAGTCTCGATGACGTATGCACCCTTCAAATGAGATCTTCGGAGGACGCAGCCTTCTAAATGAGACACAGCTTATATATGTCTATGGTTTCAATGGCAACAACATAAACAAACGTTACTGCCCATATGTGCGTTTTTGTGGCCCTAACTTAACTTCCGGTAGACTTCCAAATAGAATCAATAACAACAGCTTGAGTCCCTCTTGAATAGATTATTTTTGATAAGCAAAATATGTTTGCTGCATAAATCAGACGGACTTATTAAAAATGCAAATTCATTCTCTGCCAGCAGGAGGCGCTTTTAAGCGGGAGAAACAGAGGTTTCCCTGGTAACAGCTGTACACAAAGCAGAGCTCTGCTCACAAACGCTGTTTTATCAGGCACATGACATGCAAGATGAAATGAAAATGACATTGAACATTTTCTAAAGACAGTCTTCCTTCAGAAATACAGTGATATAAAAACACCCGCGCGTCGTTTTGATTTTTAAACGTGCAGTAGCCTACATGCTCATGTTTATTCAAGGAAGCCTTTTGAAAAACCTGCCAGATTTGATATAGTGTGTTGCCACAAATAAATAAATGTATGGGAAACACATCCCACAGCACAACAACCTGAGCCCAACTTCATTACTCATCACCTTAACTTTAACTGCGTTTGTAGTCGGCGCCACCAGACAGACCGATAAACAAAGACAGACCGGAAGTTAGGGCCAGGCGCGTGCGCCCGATGAAACCGTCTACATATCTATATCTATGGTTGAAACCGCCTATACTTCAGGCTACTCCATATATAAAACTACACGATTTTGACATCACCGCAAATCGCGTTTAATTTACGCTCACCTCAAACAGCTCTATATAAATATAAAATGCTGTAATTAAACAAATTATGAGAGGAAATGTAAAAAAAATAAATCAACTCCATAGCGGATTCCAAGTGATCAAAAGCTTAGAACGTTCCAGCTCAGCCCATTGCAAGGGCTCCACCAGGAGTGAACGCTTGTGCAACATAATCAGTGACGTACATCCGACTTAACGAGACGGAGGGAAGTTAACGAAATATATGAAGTGGAGCACAACCACTGTACCCCTTTGTTTTCTTAATTTCTCTAATATCTTTCTCTTTTAATGTTGTTAAACCAGTTGCTCTCATATTCGAACTGGGACAAAAGCAAATAACTTGGGTGTGGCATGAATGTTCTATGACCAGGTACGTCATCCAGCCCAGAGGTTTTACATAGACCAGCACACATTTTGTGTAAAGCAGACAAAGTTAAATTTCCACATCTGCATTCAATGGCTCTCATAAAGGACTCTGTACTAGAACCCTTAATTAAACCGTGACAACGAACAGACAGATTAAAGCCAGTTTAGGTGTACTGTCATTGGTAAGATCTCTCTTTCTCGCGGTCTTTCTGACATTCAGTCCACGAAGTAAACAAGGACAAACATAGAGGAATAATGAAGTTCCAAAATGTTAACACTTTTCTTCTTGTGTTGGCTGGCATCTCAGTTACTGGGTATGTATTTACTTTGTGTGTGTGTGTGTGTGTGTGTGTAATTTGTAGCTGGTTGTCTTTGTTTGCATCTTAAGTGATACCACAAGTAAACTGTTTATTAACTGTTTGTGAATTGAGCGGATTTTTTTTTTTGTTCTGTTGTTTTGTGTATTACGCAGTACTGAATATAAATGCTCAAAATTCCTCACACTGTTAAAATATATATTAAAAACAAAAAGATTCATGAACTACTCCACACGTGATCAACTGTAAGAAAATGTCCAGTAGTAGATTCATAATTAAGTTAGCTAGTAAAATTATTTATTTTGAACTGCTTCGATTGCAGTTCAGAATCAAATGCAAAAAAGGAAACGTGTATAAAAGGTGAAACTGAGAAGGTCTTTGCGCCTGAAAACGGAGAAGGTCTTTACTTACACTAAACAAAATGTGTAAACAGAACATTTACAAGCCTGTCAGACATTTTCTTTGTCTAAGAAATATTAGCATACTTCTTTTTCCGCATTCTGCTCCGTCTCGCACACGTCCGGGTGTGCACATCTTGCAAAGTATAGGCAACTCAACTGCGGTCAGTTCAACAACACAGGCTAGTAGTCTCGTTCTATGCCCGCATTCACCTAATAAATAATAAAAAAAGACAAATAATAACACAATAGCGCGATTTCTCCCGTCTCTCTCTGTGCCCTTGTGTTGTTAACGTTTGGTTAACGCATTCATAATAAATATTATGACTGTATCTTCGCTCGTAATTTTTAGTGACACTTTGACAAATTAGTCACAATTTATGACTGACTCTCATAATCCTTATCTATGGACATATCTAAAACAATAATTGCATTATCATGATGCTACAACGAAATTTATCATGAATTGATATCAAAAGAGCACAGCTGGGGAAAATAATGACGCAACAGTGAAACTAGACGTGCTTTGTTATCCTAGACAAAGTCTTCACGTCCTGTATTTCAGGGTTTCAGTCTTTCTGAGCTTTGTGGTGCTACTTTGAGGTATAACATTGGAGAAGCTTTATGAACTTGAAATGATTGGATATGAGAAATCACTAGGGCTATTTATTTAATTTGTAGCATGGAATTGCCACTGGACTAAATCTGTTTGGAAATTTTTAAGTAAAATAATAATAGTAATGTTACATAAATGTTGTGATGTGGTCTGGTTCCATTTTTGGTATTTTAATTTTTCACTAGAGAATATTTCTTTCATATGTACAGATTATGTTATTTTAGTAAAACAATAAATGCAATTTTTGAGGCTTTTAGTAGCAAGTAAATGTCCATGAGCAGGATGTCTCTCAGGAGTGTTTGATTCTGATTTGTCGATCACTGCATCTAGAGGTCAAATATTTTTTCATATAACCAACTAAACTATAAATATTGTTCCTGGCAACTATTTAAAACATCTAAAATAAAAAAAGATAATGTTAATAAATGTTATGCAATAAGCCGGATCATGTACCGAATAACATAACTAAGATGACTGGGCTTGTTTTCTACACTACTTTCTTCCCTGCACACAGAAAATAATGTTTCAGTGGTCTGCTAAATAATATTATTCTTGAGATCCCAAGAGGAATGATTTAACAATGAAATTCATGTTTTGAGTCCATTGATGTTTGATTACTCTGTAAGATTTCTATGGAAGTGTGTGTGTGTGTGTGTGTGTGTGTTTGACACACTGACATTTGAGAATATTATTACATTTACATTTACATTTAATCATTTAGCAGACGCTTTTATCCAAAGCGACTTACAAATGAGGAGAACAATAGAAGCAATCAGACCAACGAGAGAGCAACAGTAAACAAGTGCCATGACAAGTCTCAGTTAGTCTAGCACAGTACACGTAGCTAGGTTTTTTTTTTTTAATTATAGATGTAAATAGAATAGAATCATTCTATTCTATAATTCTAATTATAGAATGATAATTCTGTATTATTCTATATTTAATTCTATAATTCTAATTATAGAATAATCTATATAGAATAATAGAATATTCTATTCTATTATTCTGTATAGAATTAGAAAATAAATAGAATTATTATTTACTGTTAAGTGTGTACGTTTTAATTCGTACAATGAAATATTTCCTTTCATAAAGCAGTTCAAAGGCTTTTTATGCTTGTTGTGGTTTCTGTCACTTTGTTGTAAAAACTGACAAGGACAGTTAAGGTTAGGGGTTGTGATGTCACAAAATGACGTGGGCTTTTCCATGAATATTAATGAGTTTATGCACTATGTTTGTCTGTTTTGATCGTGTGCTGCTTTTCTCTGTTTTGTTCTCTACATTAATTTGAAGCTATACTGATTTGTTGGGGTAGTGTTGTGTTTGCAGGTTTGGCTGTAAGTGGAAAGGGGTCCTAATCTGCCTTAATACCATTTTTCATTTTAATAAACTAAATATGTCCCTGTATAACAGTGGATGCATATCAGATGTGGGCTTTTTAAGGTTTTACTGTGGCCTTTACTGTTTTCAGACCATCCTATTTACATCTGGTGTGGAGGCTCTTTGGGAACATTATAATGTACTGAATGATTCCAATCAGTCGTTGGCTGTTAAACTGCCAGGGGTAGTTTGATTGGTTGTTTGAGTCTGCATGCAGGTAGCTTAGACTGTTGTTGCCTAAACAACACCACACAACACACTCCTCCCCCCTTATAGAAAAGGAGCATTTTCCTCCATTATCTGAGCATCCATTCCGCTTGTCAAATTAAATGAGAATCCAGTTATTAAAAAATAATGCGGGGAAATCCCTTTCTTCTGGTGTTGCTTGGCATCTTACTAAGTGGGTATGTAATGCCTGTAATGAAATATGTAGGTTTTATTCTTGTCTGTGGTGTTTGGGACTGAAATAAATGGCCAAGTTGAGAGGTAAGTCTAGTCCCTGGTGTGTGTGTGTGTGTGTGTGTGTGTGTGTGTGTGTGAAAACTGACTTTATTTTTTGTGATAGCCTACATTTTTTACCTGTAAAACGTATATCTCTCTCCCTCTCGTTTACTAATAATAAACACGGATCATATGGTGTCAGGATGAGCTCATGCACTTCAACAATGGGATGTCTAGCATACTGAAACATACTGACGGTTTTGTTGTGAAGAAAAAAACTTGTTTCAGTATGGCCCTGATCTTGTTGCAACAGGCGCCGAAACAGTTGGAAGTGAAAGAGAGATGTTAAATGTGAAATGAAACTTCTTACATTACTAGCATGAGAGATATATCCATCTCACCATTTTCATATTTTATCACTTTGGGTTTGTCCATTAGTTGATTTGTATACACCCCACAGGTTAGACGTCATATTGAATTTTAGGCAGATGAAAACGATCAATGACATGTACTGTGTAAAGATCCTATAGATCATGTCATTTTCACAACTCATAATGTTCAAAACTGTTTCATCAGCTGAACAATCAGTATGTTGTTTAACAATACTTCAGTCCATTGAACACACCGGACTTCTATCCCTAATAGCCTCATTTTCATTCTCTTCAAAAAATGAAATATGACTCTACCCTGACTAATCAGCAGTTCATTAAAATTCATAGGAATGTGAATTTATAGGAATAGATTCAATCCTTATGAGCTTAAACAGGTGTGTTTGCTACAGTATTTGGGTGTGTAAGATCACTGAAACACTTCAAACTACTGCAACAGGACTGCATTTAACTGTGCAGTTAAATTTGGTAAGTAATTTCCCTGAGAGAAGATTTTTCATGTATATTCTGTTGTTGTGTTTCCTCACAGACTCATTTTTTTGGGCTACACCTCTAACTCATTCGGGTAAGTTTTGTTTCTTTTTCAAATATTACTACACCTATCAAAACAGTCTTTAGTAAAATCTATAAAACATAGCCAGTTAATAATTGCTCATTGCTGTTCCTGAAAATAAATGGGATACTCGTGTATAGGAGTAATGAGTAATGTAATCATTGTTCATAAACTTGAGAATAAAAGACACTGTCTGTCACCGAAACTGTAAATGGATCAGTAACCAGGTTAGCATGTTTGGTTTGTTTGTTCTGTTCGATTACCTTCAGAGTTAAATAGCCTTTTTAAGCTTTAAGCTCACTTTCACCAATACTCTGTAAAGGCAGCATGCATGCTTAAAGAGATCATCAAAAAAAAAAAAGATAACCAAATAAGGGATGCAGTGTTTCTTCATTATAACTTTATCTCTGTTTCAGATATAAAGAGAAAAGATTATGTCTCAAGTAAGTACTGTCACTGCTCAATGCACTCACTCAAAGCATACACCTATACACATACCCACACATACATATAATAACTTTTTTCTTACAACAAAAAGAACTGAGCATTTAAATAAATAACATAATACACAAAAATATATAAAGTATACAATGCCTCAAACAAATTGAAGAAGAAAATAATTATAAGAAACAATAGGTAACACTTTACAATAAGGTCACATTAGTTAAGCTTAATGCATTAACGTTAACAATGAGCAATAACTACATTTGTTACAGAAATTACTATTCTTTGTTAAAAAATAGTGAACTTTGTAAGTTCATATTAGCTCGGGTCCATTAAATAATACAAAAAATTTGACTTTTATAATGCGTTATTAAAATTGAACTAACACTATTAAATGCTTTAGAGTAAATTTTTCATTGGCTGTTTAATGTTAACGTTAACTAACGGATCCTTAACGTAAAGTGTGACCGAACAATAAAGAATCAAAACATTTTTAAACCATAGGCTATCTATCTAGGGAATGTTGTAGTCCAGTTTAAAATGTAAAAAAGTTTGAAAATGAAAAGGCTATTAAGGCTAAGGATTTGGCGCTGTGATGAATAACATAGCAAATACAAAAATCTGAATGGCTGTTTGAAACATTTAAATACTGTTTAGAAAAAGAAAGTAGCAGCTGCTTTGTTTACTGGTTACCTGGGTAACGGCTGCATTTTTGCTGTTCCGTTAACGCCATCTGCTGTCAGAGAGTGAATGTGCACTGTACACTCAAACAGTACAGAGTTCAAACTATTCATAAATATTTTAAGAATGCTTTGTGTGGTACAGGATGCTCTTGAACTCTCTTAAACATGAATGGAAATAGTAAATAGCTATAATAGGGAAAATCGGCAACCTGCTTTCCTGGTAATGGTACGAACATCATTTTATAAAAGGTAATTATGCTTTCCCACCTTAATAGCAATTTGACTTGTGGGAATTTAAAGATTTAGAAAAATATTGAGTTGTATTTAACCCAGAATATTCCTTTTACATTCCAGTAAATCTTCTTTGTGATATATTTTTTTTAATTATAAAAAATATAGTCAAATGAATATTGTTCTATATATACTCTGTAAATATAGACATATTTGCACGTCTATAAATGATTTCAGATATTGATTGTGTGATTTAGACCATAGAGGTTTACCATGGCCCATAGTTAATGAGGTAGACTACATGTTAGTTGTAATGTGTTAGTGGCTCCGTCACACATACATGTTCTTTTGGTCTTGCAACTGCACACATTTTTGCAGTTGCTAATGGTTCTTTACTGTGAAGTAAGAATTCTGTGGAGAATAAACATCTTAATAGAAACATGCAAACCAACAAACACAACAAAAGTTTTAATATTAGAGAACACAGTTATTCACTAATTCAATATCATATTTCTTAGCCTAACAAAAGAGAACCAGGAAACCTTGAACTTGCAGTCGCCGCAAGGGTGAGTACAAACATTTTCTTCAACAGTGTTGTCATGTTCTTCCTTAACAAGGTATATGAGGAGTAGCTTATTAAAAGGATTAAAGTATAATTCTATGGGTGTGTCATGCAGCCTGTCAATCAACATTACAGGGCACCACCCTCAGGCTCAATTACGCAAGGACACTAGATCCCTGGTATGTGTGTGTGTCTGCATGTGTATGAAGAGTGCAACAGTCGGGTTCCAGAAGTAAAAATGCCATTCATTTTCTTTTGATGGGAAATGATTTTTAACACATATAAACCGTAAAAGACAGCCTAGAGCCTCAAGGTTGTTAATTAAACTGTCTACAGCCAGAGGGAAATTATCATAATGATCATCATCATCATAATCTCTACACTCTCAAATTAATTAAACATTTTTACATCCATATTTTTTATTGTTTCTATATCATATAATTATCAATTATTTTTAAATATTTTTTATATGTCTGCAGGGTGTTTAATTTGTCATTCACAATGTTTCTCTGGATTGTAGTTCTTACCCTCTATAACATCAAGTACGCAGTTGTGTACCTTTTGTCTTCTTGTGCTTTTTTGCTTTCAATCTGCTTTCAGTTTGCTTTCAAAAGTTTGTAATGTTGTGATTCACATCGTTGCTGGTTGGTTTGGTTCATGACTTCTAACTTTTTAATGAATACGATATAATAAATGGGAGAAATATATCTGAAACCAAGGCTTCTAAAAGAAGAGGAAGGGAACTATATAAAGATAATATAAAATAATGCAAGTCGTACTATGGTAGTGTGCTATTCCAAATGTGTCACTACAGAGGACCAAAGTATGTGGACAGGTGTGTAGGGAATGAGTAACTCTGATGTAGTGAACGATAAGATGTAAAAAAACCAATGAAAGTTGTCAATAGATTTTCTGATGAATGCAGACGTTGACAGGTAACCAGTGAAACTGGTAGAGTTTGGGTGTAATGCGATGCAGACATTTCACTTAAAGTGAGTTAAGATCTTGTGATGTAAAGATCCATGTTCACACCATCCACAGACTTTTGAAAAGTATGTTAGAGGTCAAAACAGTTTAGAATAATGAGGAATAACACACTTTGACATTCGGAGATGAATGCAATACATCACAATTGATTGATTGTTTTACACTGTTATTATTTTATTGTACAGGCTTTCATACAATCAGCCCAGTGTAGTTGGGTAAGAACATAAACATATTTAAACTTTTTTTTTAAATATTATTTATTAATGATTTTTTTATGCTACTTTGCATTTCAAACACATGTATCTGTATTTCCTCATTTAAAACAGCCCAGATGGCAAAGTTATTGCCGTGACACCATGGTTAGCCCCAATTGTATGGGAAGGAACTTTTGATTCATTCCTGATTGATTCAATCTACAAACAACAAAACATCACCATTGCAACTACAGTCTTCGCTCTTGGAAAGTGAGTTTTTGTTCTATCTCTTCCTCTGATCTTCATTGACTTTGAATTTAATTGTAGCATTTAATTGTAAGAGTCAGACAGACAATGGTATATGGCCATGAATTAACAAACATGAGTGACATTTTTGGTTTGTTTTTATTGTTGTTGTTGATTTTTTGAGGTACTGTGAGGAAAATGTGTCTAGTTTGATCTGGCTATCTCCATGGTTTTACCAGTTTCTCCTGTAAGCCTATATATGAACCTGTTTATCTAGTGTAGTAACCAATCCTGCTCCTGGAGTTTAGCTCCAGCTTGACACACCTGAACCAGCTAATCAAGATCTTCAGGATCACTAGAAACGCTGGGTGCATTCTGCTTTGCTTATAGACAGACATGAAAAGCACCATTGCGGATTCCAAGTCATCAGTGGCTCAGGGCGATCCATTAAAACAATGTACATCCAAGTCCATGAGGTGGAGAGAAGTTAGCAAGGCTAATGCTTAAAATTTTAATTCAGAACACAGTCTTAGTGTTCCCTGAGTTTTTTTGTTTTGTTTGTTGGACGTCTAGTTTGCATATGTTCTGTTTCCTGATGTTCCCTGGTCAGTGTTGGGAAGGTTACTTTGGAAATGTAATAGGTTGCGGATTAAAAGTTACCCTGTTTAAAATGTAATAAGTAGTGTAACTATTTCAATTACTTTATTAAAGTAACTGATTAAATTTGATTACTTTTTAAAATTTCTAACGAATGTTTTCAACTGTTAATCATTCTGAAACATTGTAACCAGGCAGGGTTAACCTTACAGTAGTTCTCAACACTGATTACTGTCAGACATCAAAATCGATCATCACTTGAATTAAGATTATAATAATTTAATTTTAAAGCACAGCCAGCACAAAATCAGACTTTAGCACCTCTTTTTACTTTGAGATCTTTCTGAAATTACAGATTTAAAAGTTTAATAGTTATGATACTGTTTTTGGAATCAAATCCTTGCATAGCTATGACAGGAAACACTGGCATCTAACAGTGCCTTGGAAAAAAAAAACAGTTAATCTTAAAAACAAAGCATATACACAAGCCCAAATAGGAAATAAAATGGTTATCGTGTGTCCTAAACTCCTGAAACTTTGGTGTCTTATATTTTAGAGCAGTCAGTGCAGTTTGGGAAGGAAATCAATTAAGAGAGAGTGTGTGTGTGTGTGTGTGTGTGTGTGTGTGTGTGTGTGTGAAAATATTCAGATGTAATCCCCTTTGTAATCTTTAACATTTTCATAACTAATTGTAATTTAGTTACACATTTGAACTGTAACTGATTAAAGTTAAATTTATTTTGTAATGCATAATTCCATTACATATTTGCATTACATTACATACGTAGTCACTCCTCAACACTATCTTTTGTCTGGGTCCTGTGTTTCTTTTTTCTGGTTCTTGTGCTCTTTTGATAGTATTGTTAATAAATACATGCTTAGCTGCAATAGGATCCTGGGCTGGGGGTGTCTGGGGGTTTCCAGAAAGCAGGTTATCCATAAACTTACCCGGGTATGCTACATAAGTAAACAAATAACCTCAACGATGAGGTAACTTTCAAGGCAAGTAGCCATTGCAACTTACTCTCTGAACAAACATATTTTAAAATATTTAGCATCATAAAACAATAATTATTGTTTACAATAATGAAAGCTTTGTAAAGATGAAAAAAAGATTGCACAACCGCCCAATCCCTTGAGACATGGGACAAAACATGTCCAGCAATTGCTATTAGGTTTAAAAATGAAAATATTTTCAATTGTAAATGTCATGAGGGATTAATAATAGAATGTATTTAACACAATTACCCCCTTTAATTTAATTTTATCATTATTATATCAAATCTTTGACACATCTTCTCACTACATCTAAAACAGTGTGTCCACAGAGAAGGGTTCAATCATTCATATGCTATAAAATGGATAAAAATATTTTTTAATGATGAAAAAGAGCTTGTTTTATCAACACAACACTTATTTATATCTCATATCAAAGCAAGATAGTTTTTCAATGACATATGCATTTCAGAAGATTTCAAAGGTGTGTCCCCACTTTTTGTCAATACCGTCAAGACAAGATTAAAATGTAAAAAAAAAAAAAAATCAGGGAATATCAGGGGCAGCTGTCACTCTAACAGACCCCCTTGCCACATTCCACCTCTGCAGAGTACATCAGTGTCAGACAGACTCTGGTAAGTTTGATAGTTTTAGAATATTTTAAATCCTAGCGGGTAGTCGTGGCCTAATGGTTAGAGAGTCGGGCTTGTAACCTGAAGGTCGCCGGTTCGATTCTCGCACCGGCAGGAATTGAAGGTGGGGATTGTGAATGAACAGCACTCTCGCCACCTTCGATACCATGACTGAGGTGCCCTTGAGCAATGGCTGCCCACTGCTCCGGGTGTGTGTTCATGGTGTGTGTGTGTGTATTTTCACTCTTCACTGCTGTGTGTGTGCACTTGGATGGGTTAATCGCAGAGCACCAATTTCGAGTATGGGTCACCATACTTGACAATACGTCACGACTTTCACTTTTTCTAATGTTAATATTTCCTGTGTCACAACCATGATATGTCAACACCATCTTCCAATTTCTGAGTAAATTATTAGAAATGTTTAGATCATTTTATTCTCCTGAGGCAGGTTTTATTATTTGTTTTGTGAACGAAAAGCCAAATTTGTCAACACCGTTAAATGTCACCACCATAAGATTTTCTGACAGTGGTGACGGGCCAATGACAGAGTTAACATTCAATTTTTGTGGTTTTCAAGTCATTTTTTATTATATTAAATATAAATTAGTGTTTAATTTTTCTAATAACGAATAAATACTAAATATACAGCATACAGTATGTCATGTATTAGGATTACTGTGGTTGTTACCGGTACCCGTCGTTAGAGGGCGCTCTGTAGGGGAATTTACAGTTAAAACCCAAGGACCAGGTGTGTTGAATGAAGACCAGGAGTCAGAGATGCAATCAATCGAAGAAAAAGTTTACAGAAGAAAATAGTTTGCAGTTTCATCAGCAGAAGTCAGCTTCAGTTCTCACAATGGAGTTCGTAGGCTGCTCTGCGTTCAACTTACAGACACCAATAATTATACTGTAACAGAGGTTGCTAATTGCATCAATGCATAGGTCAGGGAAATACTGATTGGCCAAAACCTAGATAAACTTAGACAATATCTACATATGGACATAAAACTCAAAGCATATCTCTAAGTGATTAGCTAGGCAACAAGAGATCAGGGGTCAGATGCAATAGGTCTCTCCAGAGACATATATCTGTTACAGCAAATGACGATTTCCTCCTAGAGCTCTCTCTGCATCTAGCTGCAAAGATAGACATTCACACATATGCAGAGAACACTTATCTGTACTTCAAGGTTGCCGGGCTCTGCCCTGAATCTTATCAAATATGGTTAACTACACACACACAATATGCAGTCATCATCTTAGAGAGTAGAAATACAGAATAAAGCAGGATTCTTAAATATCTGTTATGCAGACACATCAATATCACAGATGTCTCAATTACTCGTCGGTTACGTAGATGGGAGGTCACCCTGACCTCCAGACATGGCACTGTGACCCTAGGAAAGAGAGCTCTCAGCATGCCAAAAATAACGTTACACATTCCAGTCTTACTACCATGCTACAACTTAAAGACTGGGCAAAACTAACTTAAATCAATCATTAAATAATCTAGGAGGTTAAATGCTGATTAATAACTTTATTAATTATCAAACAAGATATAATGAAATAATATAATTAATATCAGTATGAAGGATATGGTAGCTCGGCATCCACTCCATCCATTTAATATAGGCAGAGATGTAACACTGGCGACAAGGTTATTTTATAAAACAAGTGAGTGTAACGTCGCAGACGGGAAGAATGATGAGGGAAAAAATTGGGATCCAGAACTTTGAATGTTTTTCGAATCTAGCCATGCTAGGTCCAAGATGGACGCAATGGCTGAAATCTTTCGAATTGTATGCGGATGGGAAAGGGCATTACAGATGACGTGACAAACGCGACTAGACAGAGGAGGAGAGCTTTATTGCTGCACTTCGCAGGACCAGACTCACAAGATATCTTTTCAACTCTGGAAAACACGGGAGAGGTTACTGACTATAATGCTGTGGTGACCGCTTTAAACTCCTATTTTGTGCCCCATGCAGGTCAGTGCAGCATTTGCCCGACAAGCATTTCACATGTTAACTCAAAAAACAGGTGAGACGATACAACAATTTGCTAGTCTGTTGCGGCAAGCTGCAAAAGACTGTGGGTTTCAAGCAGACACCGACAACCAATGTGGAGGAAACTGATTACCACCATCAGATGTGTCAACTCTGTCAGGTCTATGTCACCTCTGTCAAATGAATATTTTGATAATATTTGATATTTTATATTTGTTGGGGAATTGTTGGTCACGTGAAAATGTAATCTGTCTGCTAACACGAGAATGTGTTTTGAAATGTTAAAAACATCTTGATTGCTTGATTGCAAAACAAGCCATGGCAAGGTAAAAAGCCCATTTTGATAAAAAATAGAAAAGTTGGGAGGTTGCATCAAAGCATAGCTCAGTAGCTTAGTACATGTAAGATACAAAAATGTAGTTTCGTTTGTCTGAGTAAAAGGTTTTATTTTTTCAATATTGCACCCTGTTTTGTCCCACATCTCAAGAATCAGTGCTATGATGATAAGCATATACAGTGGCAGTGTTTTGGGAACTGATGACCAAGAGCAAGAATTTTTTGGGTTAAAGGTGCACTGCGTAATATTTAGGATGATATATCGACAGAAATGCAATATAATATACATAACTAAGTTTTTAGAGGAGTATAAAGACCTTACTTAATGAACCGTTATGTTTTTATTACCTTAGATTGAGTAATTTCTATCTACATACACCGCGGGTCCCCTTACATGGAAGCAAAGAGTATAGAAGCCCAAGAGGCGAAACTCAATAGAACGCTCCATAGCAACAGTTGCGCCCATGACATGACTGTGCCGCCGCCATTTTGGACTGACACCTACACAAAAACGCCGTAGAATAATAGGAGCCAGTCGTGCTTGATCAACTTACAATAACACATTTAAAGTATATATGTATTTTTATATACTTTACTTACCCATATCTATGTTCTATCGTACATTTTCCTTGTTAAATATC
>JAFVLL020041069.1:22088-47938 GCA_021397915.2 Tor tambroides
TGGGGTTTTTTTTTTTTTTTTTTTTTTTTCAAATGATTGCAACCAACTAAAATGTTTGGAAAGTATCAAAGAACAGTCCAGTAAGGTGTGGGAGTCACTATCAAGCACTATTTGAAGACAGGACACAGGTGCACATGGTGTGAGAAGGCAAGATTTTTTGCTTAAGTAATCTTATTTAAAATGAACTGTTCATAAAAAGTGTGTATGAAGGTGTAGAGAAGACTTTTGTCAAGTTTTATGAATATATATTTTTTTTTATTTTGCATGTTCAGACATCTCTTTTCATTGCCTCAGGGCAATGTTGTGTGATTAAAGGGAAAGGAAGCAGGGGTCCACGGCTCCCATCCCTAACCAGGATTTCTCATTGACAATACATATGGGCAAATAATGTGACAAAAAGGGAAGATGCAAGGTTCCTGGGTGGACAGGAAAACCCAAAGTGATGTGTAATGTGCACCTCTGTTTCACAGCAGAGAAGTGCTTTTTGAAGTTTCACATGGAGTAAAATCTCATTACATGATATGATACGACACACTACATCAGGGCTGGGAAACTTTGGTCCTGGAGGGCCACTGTCCTGCTGCAGAGTTAGTACCAACCCTAATCAAACACATCAGAACCAGCTATTGAATGTCTTTAGATCACTAGAAAGCAACAGGCAGGTGTTTTTAATTGGAGCTAAACTCTGCAGGACAGTAGTCCTGCAGGACCGAAGATTCCCAGCCCTGCACTACGACACAAACCTACGTCTGGATCAAATGCAATTTATCAATGTGTTTCAAGTGTTTTCCCCTTTTCACTTAATGATTTCTTGACATTTTTTGGCAGATTTCTGATTTTGTATTGCTCTCTGAACATTGTCTTATGATATGTGAATGGAGAATTTTCTCTGTGATTCTGCACCATTGTTGCACAAAGTTGCCCTAAGGCAATGAAAAAATATTTTGGGGTGAGGGGTGGTCAAAAATGATTTATCAAAATGTTCCCAAATAAACCAAAAATGATGGGAATAATTTTTTTTTATCATGTACCATCAAAATGTGTGCAGTAGAGGGATATAATAAAGATATACAAAGATGATGCACTCATGTTACTTATGAACATAGGCCATAAAAAGATTAACGATGTGTCTCTGTTTCCTTCCACCATAGAAAAATGAAGCTTAAAAAGGCCTGGACTATTTTCCTTTTTTAAGTAGTGATTTTGAAGTGGAGCCATGGTATCAAGATCCCACACAAATTCCGGCAGACTCAATCACAAACACACAATCACGACACCACGCTCCATTTTTATAGCACCAAATAACTAACTAAAACCAAGCTTATTATAAAACACAGAAATCCGCATGATAAGACCTACCTAAAATGATGGAAACCATCTTTGGGAAAATATTATTTGAAGTGTGATTAGATTTTTTTAGTTTGGCTAAAACCGACAAGCCACACCACACATCATGTTCTCACTCAGTGAAAAGCAGAGCATAGCAGAGCAATGAGGAAACTGACAACGTGCCAACAGACAAGACAGAACAGGTTACTTTTGATGTGAAACAAAGCTTCAGCTTTCAAATTTTGACATTTTTTCAGAAATTCAAACAGATCACAGATGTGACAGATCACTAGCGCTTCAGTTCAAGCGGCACATGAACTGATCATCTCTTCGAAGGGGAAAAACTATGTTTATTAAAATGTAAAATTATAGTGATAGCAAATGAATCAAGTAAATGTAATAGAAAACTGTAATAGCAAATAAGTTTCAAGACTAGAGATACAGATAGACTCAGATAAAAAAATGAATCGGTCACACTTTATTTCAAGATCCAATTCTCGTCATTAACAAACCATTAACAATGACTTTGCCTCAATAAACTCCTGATTTGCTGCTTATTAATAGTTAGTAAGGTAGTTGTTAAAGGGGTCATATGATGCTTTTTTAAAGATCATTATTGTGTATGTATCATTACATGTTTTAATGTTCAAAAAACACATTTTTCAAATACTGTACATTATTGTAGGTCCTCTATGCCCCGCCTCTCTCAAACGCGTCGTTTTCTACAAAGTCCCTCCTTCCGACAAGCACAGTCTGCTCTGATTGGCCAACTGGCACAGTGCATTGTGATTGGCCGAACGCCGCAAGCACTCGTCGGGAAATGTAACGCCCCTTTCCATAATCGCGAGCTTCAGCTTTCAAAATAAATGTAAAGACAGTTAATAATGTCCTTAGTTTTACCATCAGTTCAAGCCCAAATGGGGAACAGAGTGGCGTGACAGACAGTGATGAAGCTCGTATGTATTTGCAGTACAGAAGCAGCGGTGAAGACAGCTGACTCCACTGTGATGTGACCCTGTCTCTTTCTCCCACACACACGCGCGTGCACACACACACGACGAGCAAAACTCCGCATTTGAACAGTCAATAGCAAATACTTAAACTAATAATAAAACATACTTATAGTCGCTGATTCAGAAGCGCCAGATTGTCATAGCAAAGTCAGAATTACCTCCTCTCCTAGGTTCACGAAACTGTCGTCCATAAAATGCGTTGTTCTTCTGTTGTAAGTAATCTTAACGATTCCTAACTGCATCTACTTTCGGAAGGCCAAATAAAGTGCTTATGCTTTCACCTAGAAACACACAGTGTCTCCCTGTCATGGCTGCATCAACACTACTGCGGTTACTGAAACCACGCCTTCTTTCTTTATTTGGACATTTGGGCGGCATTACGCAAATATTTCCACATCCTGACATAGACATGTGGGGGCGTGTTTGAATGAGCCATTTTAGGGGGGCGTGGCAGAGCCTTAACTTTGATAAAGAATATCTCTTTGCTTTTGAGACTTTAGTCTTTGCAACTTCAGGGATCTTATCTATGCACAAACAGCTTGTAACACTCCAAAAAAGGAAAACGTGAAATCATATGACCCCTTTAAGTTTAGGTATTGGGTAGGATTAGAGATGTAGAATATGGTCATGCAGAATATGTGCTTTATGAGTACTAATAAACAGCCAATATGTTAATAATAGGCATGCTAATAAAATTGGTCCCTATACTAAAGGGTTTCCAATGAATCTAAGTATTGACATCTAATGTATTGTATCTAACAGATGAAATTTGTTAAAATCAGATTAGAGAAAAAAAAATCCCAAAAGAAGTACAATATTCTCAGAATGCAAGGAGCCGAAGAAGGCAACATGCAGAAAACATGGGAATGCCCCCAGTCTTCTGAAACTATACATTTTATATGCTGTGCATACATTACAGGATGCGACTAGGGAAAGTGCCTATTGAAGTTCTTGCAGCCATTTAATGATGCACTCAACATAAAAAATACCCTAGCAGGTCTTACTAAGTCACCATGGCCCATGTAAGGTACACAGGATAATTTAAATAGCAATTGTGGTTTTAACACCTTCAGGGAGAAAATAACAAAATAAACATATCAGTGGTGTTTGTTTTATTCCTGAATTAATCTGCATTTTTGAATGAATCGGCTGAATAAATGATTCAAGTGACTTGAGAGTAATTAGAGAGAAATTATCCTCTGTGCATATAATGCTTTTTTTAAGTGAAAATCTTTGGGAAGCATATACCCAGACTTCAACCTCCCAATGTTCAAACCAAATCTACGCCCTTGGAACTCAGTGATCTATAATGTATTCTGTTCTTTGTATATGCAAAACAGCATTGCATCGATTTCACTTTGCCTGCAGTTGAGCAACTGAAATGCTGTAGTGTCCACAGCGCAAGTTTGCTTAATGTTTTTTTTTTACACATTTATTTTAGTGCTTTGATTTTTCACAGAACAAACAGAACAACAATAACGAAGAAAAGAAAAGATAATTACAATAATAAAATATAAATTACAATGTAATAACCTATGACAGAACAACAGAACACTGAGGGACAAATAATGCACAATCAGGATTCAAATTCGTAAATGTTGTAGAGTCACTTAGTCATGTGCATGCATATTAAAATAAAATTATGACAGTTATTGTACAAAAAAACAACAAAATAACAACAACAAAAAAAACAAGCACTATCCTGACTTATTGGCTGTCAAATAGTACTTTAGGCACTATATTGAATACATTATCAATGAATACAGATCACACTCCATTATTAATAACTTTTGTCATTAATAAAGGTCATAGGCTAATGCATTACATCAATTACATTGAGAAATTCTAAAATCTGGCCCCATGTTTTGTCGAATACCTCAGATTTATCATTATTGATGTACCTTAACCTCTCGCAATACAAGCATACTTACAAGATCTCTACCCCATATTTCAAACTTGGGCGCAAAATCAGTTTTCCACATTCTTAAAATCACCCTCCTGGCAATTATCATACCGAATAACATGGCTTGTCTTTCGTGTATATTAAACATCTCGGAATTAGCTAAAAGTGGACATGGTTTGAGATTCTTTTTGAAGGCTTTAGAAAAACAATCAAATGTGTTTTCCCAATATTCCTGTAATTTAGGGCACAACCTGTGTGAGTTAAGGATCCCTCTGCTACTTTACACCTGTTACAGAAAGGAGAAACCACTGGAAAAATGCTGTGTAATTTTACCTTAGATAAGTATAACCTACGCAAGGTTTTAAACTGAATTATAAATGGATAGTTCCGGTCCTTGATTCTGTTTGGTTGAGCCACGTCCGAAGCCTTTGTAAATTAACACTACAAACCTACAACTTTGTTTACTTTATGTGTTGCTTGGCAACCACTTTGTTCCAACCATAGGTGGTTTGGTTTGTTCCTCCGCTTCACGTCGTGCCTACAAAGCCCTTTAGCTGTTATAAATTCACTGTAAACCACGGCTTCTTGGGGCTTATTGCTTTATTAAATTATGTCTTACATTAACTGAACAAGTATGTATGTTCTCAAGGTCTTCTTCCCAACTGTCTGAATCGTTCTCTAAACCTAATTCTATCTCCTAGGCCTGCTTAGTTTTGGCTTCATCTACTACTTCATGTTTTAACAGAATAGCTACTATAGAAATATGACACAGCTCCCCGATGCAAAGGATTAAACTTATTAATTTCTTCAAGTACATTGTGTTCTGTCATAACATTAAAATTTGACATCTGTTTTTTCACAAAATCTCTAACTTGTATAAGTATCTAAAAAAATTAGAAATATTAATGTTAAAGGTTTTTTTAATTGCTCAAATGAGGCAAATGTCCCATCTATATACAGATCTTTAAATCTCTGAATGCCACTCTTCTGCCAATCTTTAAATAGGCTTTAATCTGTTTCCATATTTTCAGCGCATTATTTATAATAAAGTGATTATCACATAAGGCCAGGTCAATTCTAATGGGACTATTAAGAAGAGGAGCAAGAGATGTCGTATTGTAAAATGCTTGCTCAATTCTAAGCCAGGACGGATCTCCATCTATATCATAAGGCCACTTTTTCCACCATGCGAAAATACTTAGATTAGCTGCATAGTAGTAATATTTGAACTGTGGCAGGCCAAACCCTCCCTCCTATTTAGCTTTGCATATAGTAAATGTGCCCCATAGAAACACACTCCCACTACCTCTTCCTGTTTTCTTCTTCTATCAGACGTTCAGTTCTTCGAGTGGCTAAAGACGCAAATGGAATGATGAAATCCTTTCAAAATACTAATACTTTTCTTCTTGTGTTGGCTTTATTATCACTATTTGGGTATGTATTTACTTTTTTTGTCATTTGAAGCTGGCTTACTGTTATCTTTGACGTGTTTGGATCTAAACTACAATGTATCAGTAGTTAAACTGTTTAGGAGTAGAGGCGTAATTTTCATAAAGTTACATTATTACAGATACAATATTACATTTTTTTAAATTCGTTTAGAAGCAGTATTTGAAGTAGGGTTTATTAGTGTTGAGAAGAGAGAGAACTGAAACTGAAAAAAAGAAGTGCTGTTGTGGTGCGTTTGCATGATTCTGAATTCTCATGTATGCTGATGTTTCCTTATGTGCCACCAGTTGTAAGACCGCTGAAGAAATTGTACATTAACGCACAAACCAGTTTCATTTCAATTTAAACCCAATGTCATAATATCTTTTAATATATATCTCAAAGTTTCACCCCTTCAAACCGATTACTTAATTACCGATTTCCAAGCTGAAATTACTTCAGACAGCTGAAAGGGAACTAAAAAAACCCCGAAGAATTTCAGCACAAGTCCATTATAATTTTTAATTTATTAATTTAATATTATTTCTGTTGTAGCAGCCTACAGTACCACCATAGCCTAATTTATAAGCTTTTTAGCAGAAGTAGTTCCATGCCATTAATATGCTGCAATTCTCAACCACCTCAGAACTTTCCCTCTCTGTCTGTCAGAAAGGCTTTATTCATCCTACAAATACTACTGGAGCAAAAGTCCACAAACAAAAACACAATATGCCCACATGTTAAAAATGAATCATTATCTCTGCGACAAGCCCACTTTTCATTAACAAGCATGGGCACAATGTATTTATGACTAACCAACTAAAAAGATTTCATAAGATATGCATATAGGTAGTTGACGTATCAATATGGTGTGAGGGAAAAAATGTAAAAACTTTTATTCTGGAACACATTTGAACATTTTCTGTTTATCACACTAAAAGTGTTGCAGGAAGTGGTTAGTGAGGTGTACGCAATTCTGCAGTCACTGCCACTCAAATGATGCAAAAACTACATTTAGTATTCTTGAACCAAGCACTACTACTACACACTCACAACATGTCATAATACACATTTCTGTCTTTTTTCTACCCAACTAAGGTTTCAGATCTAACTTTAAATCTGAGATAGAGCACATTTAAGAACAGAAAACTTTTTTTTTTTTTTTTTTTACCAAATTTGATAGTCATAATATTATACGTAGGCTCTCTTGGGGGATGGACAAAGTGCCTTACAACCATCTGTAGCTGCTTTTATATGTAAAATCGGGTATAGAACCTCACATTTCCAGTTTCGCCCACGCAGCCTCTGCCGTTGACATTGGCTTATACTGCCACCCAGCGGTATGACATTAAATTATCAATAAATATTTCCCTTTCTAAACAGAAATGTTTATCAATAACAACATGTTTATCAATAACAACAATAACATCCATGACACTGCTTAACTACTATATTAACTTTATAATGTGATTTTATTACTTAATGGTCTATTTTCTTTTAATGGTCTTAAATTAAAGACATTAGGAAGAATGTTAGGAATTAACAGCTGCATTCATTGCATATCTTTTTTGTTTAAGTGTAAAGAAGTGGTGACAGGTTGTTTGTTGTTCTGCCTAATCTTTTGTGCTGCATAAATGAAGACAGTCAGTGCAATGATGTGCAGTTTTGTTGTCAAGGAGGCACACCTGTCTTTGTAGGGTATGTCTTGGGGCCTGTACCATGAAGCCAGATTAGCTGGCTAGCCAGGTAAGTTTCAGTTTAGTTTGCACCAATCCTGGGTTTTAGGTACCATGAAAGTGGCTTGGCTTTTAGCTGCGTTCATTGCCATAGTAACTTACACTCCACGGCTAACCTGCTCCGGGGCAGGTTATGTTCTGAGTTAGAGATCTCAAACTGAAATTGGACCAATCAGATGTGAGCAAAGTGACACATGTCTGACACAAATAAAGTCACTCCCCCAGTTTCTCTTCCTACAAATTAAAGGTCACTATGAAGTACCTAAAAAAAACCCCCAAAAAACAAAATTGTCTGGCATTAATGATAATTACAATTTACATATGATTTATATAATCATAATATGATTTATATTATTATTACTCCATTACACACAAGCACTTTTAGTTTAACAATTATTATAAAGCATTCATTTTAAATGAATATTAATATATACAGATCATTTGTAATATAAGTGCCAGAATCAATAGATAGCGCTTTAAAAATGGCTATGTGTGACCTTACATGTTTGAGTCTCTATCACTATATATTATCAACTATATAAACTAACTTCACAAGTTTCACTTGTGACTGCACTGACAGAGCAAGATAATTTCCTTTATTTGTCCTCTTTCATGGACAAGTACTTCAGCGGAAATGCGTTTAAATTCATCATATTCTTTAATCTCTTAACCTTTAACAAAAGAGTTTTGAATCTCTCTGGCTCTCTCGCAAGAAGTGAATCACACTTGCTCTGTGTTGTAATTGGCTGTTCACCACTGATGTCACACATTCCTGTGCACACGCTCCATTAACTCAGGATCAAGCCTGAGTTGACAGAGAAAGATGATGATCAGCTTCATAGTACCAACAAAGCCAGATTGGAGTGGTTTGGTTTTGTCAACTCACAACTTATCCTATAACTCTGAATTTGTTCATCTACCATCATGGTACAGGCCCCTGATGTTATCAGCTAATTTGATCATTCGATCATTGTCATTGTTAACTGTTGCAATCTCATGTGAGTGACAGGTTGCTGGAGGTGAAGAACAGTGATATCATTGCGAGGGGAAGTCAATGTTTTTGATTAAAGATTTCGTATCATTAATTTTTGATTGAAGTTTTTCTCAATTCAATTGCTAACAAAATTCATGCCACAGTTCACCATTTTCTCACAACTATAAACACAATCTCACACGAGCTTATACAAACCTCAAACCTCTTTCGTCATAACTAAACTTCAGGCCTCAGATGACACACAGAACCTACAAATACACAGAGTACTTACTGCCTAGAGAACACTATAGTGAGATCAGTTCAAAACACTCTTATTGGCAATCAGGAATAATTTTGCAGGTCAATGTCTATTACAGTATACAACATAAATAGAGCAGTGCAGATACATAAAAATTCAATAATAAGATTTAAGAAAACTTTACTTTTATTACACTACTGTAAACGAGATCTTGCAGTACCTGAGTAGCACTAGAAAAAATCAAATGCCAAAGAATTGAATATGAACTTGGCACATATAACACAATTCAGTATACTGGAAAGTACAGTAGAGTAAAAAAAATATATTAACTAAATAAATAAATTAAGCGTCCTCTGCCAAATTGCATTACAGTATTTGTAATGACCATATTTGCCATTCTGTAGCAGTTTTTCTTAGTCTTTTGACAAAAGACTTTCTTTACCTCCCCTAGACAGTCGCCTCTCAGTCCTGCAAAAATACAGTACATGTAAGAAGAACTTGGCTATAAATCAATTCAGCAGTTACAAGTTTGACGTCTACAACATGTGCTACAAGAGGACTGTGCTAGGAGAAGTCATGGCCTAATGTTAGAGAGTTGGACTTATAACCCAAAGGTCATGGGTTTGTGTCTCAGGTCCGGCAGGGATTGTAGGTGGGGGGAATGAATAACCAGTACTCTCTCCACCCTCAATACCATGACTGAGGTTCCCTTGAGCAAGGCACTGAACCCCCAACTGCTCCCTGGGTGCTGCCTGCTGCTCTGGGTGTGTGTGCACTTAGGCTGGGTTAAATACAGAGAAAAAAAATTTTTTTGCAGGGAAGTTGTGGCCTAATGCTTAGAGAGTCGGACTCGTAACCCAAAGGTTGCGAGTTTGAGTCTCAGCTCCAGCAGGAATTGTTGGTGTGGGGAGTGAATGTCCAGCGCTCTCTCCACCCTCAATACCATGACTTAGGTGCCCTTGAGCAAGGCACCGAACCCCCAACTGCTCCCCGGGTGCCGCAGCATAAATGGCTGCCCACTGCTCTGGGTGTGTTTTCATGGTGTGTGTGTGTTCACTGCTGTGTGTGTGTGCACTTTGGATGGGTTAAATGCAGAGCACAAATTCCAAGTATGGGTCACCATACTTGGCTGTATGTCACGTCACTTTCACTTTCTTTTCACTTTACAATATATACTGTACATACAATAGTGAAAGTTCTCTCATCTAAATTTCTGCTGCTGTGTACTGTAATTATACTGTATGTGAGTAGTATAAAAACTCTGTAAATGAGCCCACTCCATGCACAAAAACATGGGCAACTATAGTGTTTTCTATTTCATCAGGAACAAATATCCTTTGACCCTTGTCCCCTACATTTTTCTTCCTGGGATTCTTAGTGTGTCATCAGTTTTGCTACTTAATGTTTACACATGGATAAGTGTGCACATTTTCAGTTCATATTGTGATGCTTGAGTTAATTATATTGTGTACTGTAATTATATTGTAAACATAGTGAATGAATGGTTTGTGACATTGGGCAAAATGAACCAGTTATAGTGTGCTAGCAATCGAGAAAAACTGTAAATTAAGTGTTACTCCTCTGATAAAACATAGTAGGCCCATCTGACATAACAGAACTGCTCTGGAGCTGTGCACTGACATAAGTTGTGGTTCCAAATGTCATATTATAGCCTATACGAAGTCACGCCCACCATCCGTTTATTGTCTTCATTTTTCTTTTTAAAGGTACAGCCATTAATGGGTCTACTTCCCAATAAAATGTACAGGGCTGCGTTTCCTAAAAGCATCGTAAGCTTAAGTAGCTACATCGTAGACCCATTGAAACCAATGGAGGTACGATCAACTTAGGCTGATGATACATGGGGCAACTTTTAGGCAATTTTGCTGGGCAACCTTTTTTGAGCAAAATTTCGTGGGCACTTTTCCATTGAGAATGGGTAACAAATTTCTATCTGGATATTTTAGATCGGTTGTGTGGGCCCTGTGTCTCACCTGGTTGCCCATTGACAGCAGCTTTGCCCAAAGTTGCCCCGTGTATCATCAGGCTTACGGTGCTTTTGGGAAATGCAGCCCAGATTGTTTTAACTTGTCAGTATAGCACCTCAGTAAGCCTAAATCAACTCATCTTTGTAGCCTGGCTCTTATTTTATTTATGTTGTACTGTCAGGCAGCTAGCTGATTTTACATGATGACTTACATTTTGTCTGTGACAGACTGACCAATGCTTTCTCCTGGTTACATTCCATCCATTTCTTCCATTAACATTATAGGGTTAGGTGTGAGAATATATTATTTGCTCATTATATAACAACAGACATCACTGAAAAGTCCCAGCAAAGCTACAGTATGTGGCGTATGCGTGTGCGTGTGTTGGTCATGCGCTGTTGGTCCACGTGCAGGCAATTTTTTTGAGACCGCGCGGACGGTGCGCATACAACAGCGCATGCGCGAGGTGAATGTTGAGCGCGCGCAAGGCAAGTCAAGTAGGTGGTACTGCGCATGTGTCGAGATCGTCCGTCCGCACTCCTCCGCGGCAAGTATACTTTTGAAAGCTGCGCGGACGCGGCTGTGCGTGTGCGTGTGCGCGTCCGCACAGCTTTCAAGTATACTCAACAGCGGATGAGTGCGGACAGACGAGCGCGACACATGCGCAGTACCGCCTACTTGACTTGCACTTCACCTCGCGCATGCGCTGTTGACGCGCACAGTCCGCGTGGTGTCAAAAAATTGCCTGCACGCGGACGGGGTGCGCGGCTGTCCGCGAGCCTTCCTGATGACGAAAATTACATAATGCGGACGGTGCGCGGACATGGACGGCCGAAGTATACTTTGGCCTTTAGTCCGCAAGACCAAAAGTGCACATAAAGTGTTCCATTTGAGACAGGGCCATGGTTTCGCAATTTACCCTCACCTCAACTCTATATAAATATAAAATTCTGCATTAAACAAATTGTAAAAGAAAATGTAAAAAAAAATATATATCAACTCCATAGCGGATTCCAAGTGATCAAAGGCTTAGAACGTTCCAGATCAGCTCATATTGCAAGGGTTCCACCAGGAGTGAACGCTCGTGCAACATAATCATCAGTGACGTACATCCGAGTCAGTGAGACGGAGGGAAGGTTCATAAAAAGCCTATATGAAGTTGAGCACAACTGCTACCCTGTGTTTTCCTAATTTCTCTAAAACCTCTAGCCTATCTTTTAATGTTGCTATAGCATTTGCTCACATATTCGAACACACGGGGGTATTGTTTACAAAAGCAAATGACTTGGGTGTGTCATGAGTGTTCTCTGACCAGGTAGCCTACGTCATCAAGCCCTTTCAGAGGTTTTACAAACACTAGGATACATTTTGTGTAAAGCAGACAACGTTACATCTTCACATCTGCATTCAATGGCTCTCATAAAGAACTCTGCACCTGAACCCTTAATTAAACCGTGACAAAGTTAAGACAGATTAAAGCCAGTTGTACTGTCGTTGGTAAGATCTCTCTTTCTTGCGGTCTATTTGACATTCAGTCCACGAAGTGAACAAGGACAAACACAGAGGAATAATGAAGTTTCAAAATACTAACACTTTACTTCTTGTGTTGGTTGGCATCTCAGTTACCGGGTATGTATTTACTCTTTTGTAATTTGTAGCTGGTTTGGGCTACTGTTGTCTATGTTTGGATCTTGAATTATTAAACTGTAGTAAATTGAGCGGTAGCCTACTTTTATTTTTTGTTCTATTGTTTTGAGTATTATTCAGTGCTGAGTGTAAATGCCCAAAGTTCCTCACACTGTTAAAATAATATATTAAAAAAACAAAATGATTCATGAGATACTCCTCACTTGACCAACTGTAAGAGTTAGCTGGTAAAATTATTTATTTGAACTGCTTGGATTACAGTTCAGAATCAAATGTAAAAAAAGAAAGAAAAAAAAAAGAAACGAGAGAGTATAAAAAGTGAAACTGAGAAGGTCTTTACGCCTTTTGTTGCATCAACCATTTCAAATTTACTTATACCACTAAACATCATGTGAAAACAGTAACTTTACAAGCCTGTCAGACATTTTTCTTGTCTAAGAAATATAAGCATAGGCTACTTCTTTTTCCGCATTCTGCTCCGTCTCTCACACATCCGGGTGCGCACAGCTTTTTACTCAGCTGCGGTGGGTCCATAGTGGCCTCGTTCTGTGCCTGCATTCACCTGCGCATGCGCTGTTGTAAGGTAAGGCTAGAAGGGACATGTGTCTAAGCCTGCGTCCCATTGTGCATACTGTCCGCCCTGTCTGCCCTAAATAGTATTGAAAATTACTACTATCACATAGAATTTAGGATAGACAGTATGCACATTGGGACGCAGGGTACGAGAAGGGATACAGCTGCGGCTACTGGGCATGCGCACATCAATATAGCGTCATTTTTGTCACACTGTACAACAGTAATTACTGTTTTTGCATAATTGTAAGGGGTAGGTTTAGGGTTTGGTTGGGTTAGGTGTAGACGTTAATAAAACACAATCAGGTGGAAAATGTAATTTAATGTGAGGGGAAATGTGTCTAATGTGTGAATTTAAGACAAAAGGTAATGTTTTTGGATATGAAATCAAATGGTATCTTTTATTGTTGTTGTTGTAAATTACTCAGTTAACACTAAACTGGGACGGCTGTGATTGATTGACTGTATTGCATTAATAGAAAGCGTGATTTCTCCCCTGCTTTGTTATCCTAGACAAAATCTTCACATCCTGTATTTCAGGTTTTCAGTCTCTTTGAGCTTTGTGCAGTTACTTTAAAGTAACATTGCAGAGCATTTATGACCTTGAAATTACATGAGTAATCACTATTTATTTAATTTGTTGCATGGAAATATAGCCTATTTACATGTAGCCAGCCAAACTGTATTTCAATATTGTTCCTGGCAACTATTATACTGTGCCAGTTTAAAACATCTAAAATAAAAACATCTGCTAAACGAATAAAAGTTAATCTCATTATTATTTATTTATTTGGCTATGTGTGCAATAAGCAGGATAATGTACAGAATAACCTGAGAACTAAGATGATTGGTCTTGTTTTCTACACTACTTATTTCTGCCCTGCACACAGAAAATATAGTTGCAATGGTCTGCTAAATAATATTATTCTTGACATCACAAGAGGAATGACAATGAAATTCATGCTTTGAATCCACTTATGTTTGTGTATGCATGCCCTTGTTTGTTTATACTGTATGAATTCTATGGAAATGTGTATGTGTGTGTGTGTGTGTGTTTGACACACTGACATTTACTGATAAGTGTGAGGATATTGACTGATAAGTGTGTATGTTTTCATTCGTACAATGAAATATTTCCTTCCATAAAGCAGTTTAAAGGCTTTTTATGCTTGTTGTCATTTCTGTCACTTTGTTGTAAAAACTGACAAGGGCAGTTAAGTTTGGAGGTTGTGATATCACAAAATGACAAGGGTGTTCCCATCAATATTAATGGGTTTAAGAACATATGTTTGTCTGCTTTGATCGTATGTTGTTTTTCTCTGTTTTGTTCTCTACATTAACTTGGAGCTACTGATTTGTTGGTTTAGTGTTGTGTTTGCAGGTTTGGCTACAAGTGTAAAGGGCTCCTATTCTGCCTTAATACCATTTTTCATTTTAATAAACTAAAAATGTCCCTGTACAACAGAAGATGCATATCAGGTGTGGGCTTTGGAGCTTTTACTGTAGCCTCTACAGTTTTCAGAATGTGTTATTTACATCTGGTGTGAAGGCTCTTTGGGGATATTATGAATGATACTGAATGATTCCGATCAGTCATTGGCTGTTAAACTGCCAAGGGTAGTTTGATTGGATGTTTGAGTCTGCAGGTTGCTTAGACTAGCTTGTTGCCTAAACAACACCACACCACACACTCTATACTCCTCCATTATCTTATTATCCATTCCACTTCTCAAATTGAATGAGGATCCAACTGTTAAAACAATGCGGGTAAATCCCTTTCTTCTGGTGTTGCTTGGCATCTTACTAAGTGGGTATGTAATTCCTTTTTGAAATATGTAGGTTTTATTCTTGTGTGTGGTGATTGGGACTGAAATTAATGGCCCAGTTAAGAGGTAATTTTGAGTCCCTGATGTGTGTGTGTGTGTGTGTGTGTGTGTGTGTGTGTGTGTGTGTGAAAATTGACTATTTTTTTGTGATCTACATTTTGCCCTGTCATCTCCCGAATTATCCTGTAAAACATCTCTCTCTCCCTCTCATTTAACTGTGCGTTAAAAATAAACGCAGATCATATGGTGTCAAGATGAGCTCATGCACATCAACAATGAGATGTCTGGCTCTGGCATACTGAAACATTATACTGATGGTTTTGTTGTGAAGAAAAAAACTTGTTTCAGTATGGCCCTGATCCTATTGCAACAGGCGCCAAACAGTTTCTCTTATTTACAGAGGTCTTGTAATTACTTGGAAGTGAAAGTGAGAATGTCGAATGTAAAATGAAACTTCTTACATTACTAACATGACAGATATACTGTATCTGTCTTACCATTTTCATATTTTATCACTTTGGGTTTGTCCATTAGTTGACTGAATACAACCCACAGGTTAGATGCCATATTGAATTTTAGGCAGATGAAAATGATCCTTAGCTATAGTTTTTGCAATGACATGTTCTGTGTAAAGGTCCTATACATCATGTCATTTTCACAACTCACAACTTTCAAAACTGTTTCATCAACTGAACATTCAGTATTTTTTTTTCTCTCCCCCCTTTTTGTGTACTTGGTGTATTCTTGAGTATTTGTATTTGTGTGTTAAGTGTTGTATATGTGAAGCACTACGAAAGTCTGAATTAATTGCCCCAAGGAGATTAATAAAGCTCTAAACTATTAAACTATTAGTATGTTGTTTAACAATACTACAATACTTCTATCCCTAATAGCCTCATTTTCATTCCTGTCAAAAATTAAATATGACGCTACACAACTAATAAGCAGTTAATTAAAATTCATATGAAAATGAATTTATAGGAATAGATTTTTCTAAATGTGTGTGTTTGCTACAGTATTTGGGTGTGTAAGATCACTGTCACACTTCAAATACTGCAACAGGATTTGCATTTATAAGTAAATTCCCTCAGAAAAAAAAAATGTGATCATCTTCACTTTAGCATTCATGTTCTGTTATTGTGTTTCCTTACAGATTCATTTTTTGGGTCTACAACTCCACCTCATTCGGGTAAGTTTTTTTTCTTTTTCAAATGTAACTACACCCATCAAAACAGTCTTTAGTAAATAGCTGTAAAACATAACCAGTTAATAATTGCTTATTACTGTTCCTGGAAATAAATGGAATACTCCTGTCTAGGATTAATAAGTAATGCAATTATTGTGCTGACAGATTATTTTAATGATTTCACACAGTTCATAACATGAGAATAAAAGACACTGTACATGACTGAAACTGTAAATGGATCAGTAACCATGTTGGCATGTTTGATTTGTTCTGTTCGAGTACATTCAGAGTCAAAGTTATACATACAGCCTTTTTAAACTTTAAGCTCACTTTCACTAATACTTTGTAAAGGCAGCATGCATGCTTTAAAGAGATCATAAAAAAAGGATAACCAAATAAGGGATGCAGTGTTTTTGCATTGTAACTTTATCTCTGTTTCAGATATAAAGAGATAAGAGTATGTATCAAGTAAGTACTGTCGCTGCTCATGCACTCACTCAAAACATACACCCATGCACAGACATACTGTACCAAATCCGTCTTTCAGATGAGACGTTAAACCGAGGTCCTGACTCTCTGTGGTCATTAAAAATCCCAGGATGTCCTTCGAAAAAGAGTAGGGGTGTAACCCTGGCATCCTGGCCAAATTCGCCCATTGGCCTCTGTCCTCCTAATCATCCTCATATTCTGATTGGCTTCATCACTTTGTCTCCTCTCCACCTGTTGCTGGTGTGTGGTGGGCGTTCTGGTGCAATATGCCTGCCGTCGCATCATCCAGGTGGATGCTGCACACTGGTGGTGGTTGAGGAGATCCCCCCTCCCTTCTATATAAAGCGCTTTGAGTGCCCAGAAAAGCACTATGTAAATGTAAGGAATTATTATTATTATTATTAAATCATTCACAGAAGCACGCATACACATTTATGTATATACTGTACACTCAAACAGTACAGTGAGAGTTCAAACTATTCAAAAATATTTTACGAATGCTTTGTCTGGTACAGGATGCGCTTGAACATGAATGGAGATAGTAAATAGCTATATTACATTTACATTTATGCATTTAGCAGACGACTTGCATTGCATTCAAGTTACAGTTTTACATTTTATCAGCTCTTGCTTTCCCTGGGAATCGAACCCATGACCTTGGTGTTGCTAGCGCCATGCTCTACTATTAGAGCTACTGGAAAGCAATATAGTAATAAAAAAAAAAGCTATATAGTACTGGAAATTGGTAACGTGCTTTCTTGATTGAAGAACACACAAAATATATAGATTTTTTTCTGTGTAAAGGTGTGAACATTATTTTAATAAAAGAGAATCCTACTTTCCCATCTTAATAGCAAATTGACTTGTGGGGATTTAAAGAGTTAGAAATATATTGAGTTGTATTTAACCCAGAAAATTCCTTTTACATTCCACATACATAAACCCCAGTAAAGCTTCTTTGTGATATATATTTTTTTAATTATAAAAAATGTAATCAAATGAATGTAGTGCTATATACTCTGTAAACATACAAATACACTCACATACTTGCACACGTCTATAAATTATTTGGACCACAGAGGTTTGCCATTGCACACAGTTAATAAGGTAGATTACATGTTAGTTGTTATGTGTTAGTAGCTCCGTCACACATACATGTTCTTTTTGTCTTGCAACTGCACACATTTTTTTGCAATTGCTAATGGGGCTTTACTGTGAAGTAAGAGTTCTGTGGACAAATAAACTGTTAATGTTAAAATGTTAATAGAAATGTGCAAACCACAAACACAACAAAATTTTTAATATTAGAGAACACAGTTATTCACTGATTGTTTATCCCATTTCTTAGCCTAACAAAAGAGCACCAGGAAAACTCGAAATTGCAATCACCACAAGGGTGAGTACAAACAGATTCTTCAACAGTTTTGCTCTAATTTATTGTGACATGTTGGTGGAGTTGTCACAGTAAGCCACATCTCGTCTGTATGGTGCCCCACCATATATTAATCCACTAGAAAGACATCAATATAAACTGAATGCTTCAGCTATGTGCTTTAGTCTATATCAGGTCAGTAACTAGTTGGCGTGTTTGTTCTTCCTTAAGGCATATGAGGAGTAGCTTATTAAATAAAATATAATTCTATTTGTGTATCATGTGTAGTCTGTCAATCAACATTAGAGTACCACCCTCAGGCTCAATTACGCAAGGACACTAGACTTCTGCTATGCGTGTCTGCATGTGTTCAGCGATTAGAATATAAAGTTTACAAACTGTTTATCCCAAATAAGTGCTAAGACCCAGAATCTGCCCTATACTTTTGCAGTACTTCTTCTTAAACTACTGGTTGCATTACAACAAAAGAAAATAAGATTACAAAGGAACCAGTAAAAAAAGGCTGAGTGAGAGTTAGAGAATAAATTATAGTTAAGTGTTTTTTTGCCGATTTGAAAGAGGAAAAGGAGGGGATGTGACAAAGAGAGGGTGGGACAGGTTTAGTGATGACTCTTCAAGGAATGTTAAGGGACTTTGGTTAAGCCCTATGAAGAGTCCAACAGTTGGGTTCCAGAAGTAAACATCCCATTCAGTTTCTTCATATGGGAAATGATTTATAACAATAACTTAAACCATTAAAGACAGACCTACTGTGAGATACAAGGTTGTTAATCAAAGAACTCCTAAGTGCCTCTTCACTTCCATGAAGCACTGTGAATGTGATATTCATAAATAAAGTCATAATGATAATAATAACCTCGAATGTAATAGTCATAATGATCGTGGTAATAATGATAATCTCTCTACACTCTCAAATTACTTACACATTTGTATGTCCTTATTTTGTATTAAACGTACATCTATTGTTTCTATATATGTAATTAGCATCTTTAAATATTTTTTTATATTTCTTCAGGGTTTTTAATTTGTCATTCACAACATTTCTTTGGATTGTAGTAGTTCTTACCCTGATTAACATCATAAAATATGCAGTTGTGTACCTTTTGTCGTCTTGTCAGATTTTCCAGAGATTTTTTTTGCTTTCAGTCAAAGTTTGGAATGTTGTGATTCAGATTGTTGCTGGTTGGTTTGGTTCATGACTTATAACTCTTTATAATGAATGGGAAAAAATGATCTGAAACCCAGGCTTCTAAAAGAAGGGGAAGGGCACTATATAAAGATATAGAAGAAATGCAAATCCCATTGCTATTTTAAATAGTCACTACAAGGTGTGTCTGGAATGAGTAACCCTGAGGTAGTGAATGATAATACTAGAAAGAGCTTTAAAAGTTGTCAATGGATTTTCTGATTGAAAGCAGATGTTGACAGGTAGGGGAGAGTGGGGACGGTTGCAACGGGGGACAGTTGCAACATAGCTTATTTCTTCAATCAGGAATGAGCTACAGTGATGATATTCATACTGCACATACTAAATCAGCCCCCTATCCTTCCTGGATGAAATCAGGCACATGTGACCATTCCTTTTACAAAAAATAATTTTCATGGTAAAAAAGTATTTTTTTAATCATCAGATTTTTTTGTCATACTAAGTTGTTTACGTGAAGCATTGTAAAAACATATGATTTGTATCTGTGTTTTCTTAGCGTCTAATAGGTATAGCTAGCATGTGTCAATGATATTGTGTCAAGCTATTATACCAATTTTTATCACAGCTGTCAGTGTAGAGACAGTTGCAACATGTAGTTGCAACCGTCCCAACATGCTGTCCCTTACCACAACATTGATACGCCTGGTTAACTGCTAGTTGGTCAAACTAGTTCTTAATACAGTGACTAAGTTCATGCAACTGGCCTTAGTTCAGTAACCTTTCACAGATGTTAACAGAAGTAGGCTATTATTCAATTTTAGTGTCTTGATTCTGATTGATGTATTTTGTAAGTTCAAATGTATTGTAAATAATTAACTTAAGATGAGGTTGTTACTTGTTGTGATTTTTTTATTTACTTTTCTTTGTTTCTATGCAGTCAATTTAACATTAAGACCATATCTATGCAAGAATAAAATAAAGAAACTGCAGTATTAAGAATGGTTTTAATTACATTTTAATGAATGTTGCAACTGCTTACAACGGACTGTTGCAACGTCTATATTAATGAGGTCAGTTGCAACATTTTGACTTTGTCTACTCAAGTATAAATTGTGTGTATATGTACACGTGTTACAGCAATGTGAGTGAGTAGCCGACTGATGTGGCTTTATTGTATTAAAATTCTGGCTTTCTAATGCAAACGGTCTCTGAAAAACTAAAGGAAATGCAAAAAGTGTTGCAACCGTCCCCACTCTCCCCTACTGGTAGAGTTTGGGTGTGATGTGCTACAGACATTTCACTTAAAGTCAGTTAAGTTAAGAAAGATCTATGTTCAGCCCACAATAAGACGCACCATCCACAGATGTTTGAAAAGTAGGCAGCAGGTCAAAACAGTTTAGAATAATGACAAATCGCAAGATGAATGCAATGCATCACAACTGATTATTTTACACTGTTATTATTTTATTGTACAGGCTTTCATACAAACAGCCCAGTTTAGTTGGGTAAGAACATACACTTATTTAAACTTTTTATATTATTTATTAATGATGTTTTAATGCTACTTTGCATTTCATGCACACGTATGTTTGTTTGCTCATTTAAAACAGCCTCGATGGCAAAGTTATTGCCGTGACACCATGGTTAGCCCCAGTTGTATGGGAAGGAACTTTTGATTCATTCCTGATTGATTCAATCTACAAACAACAAAACATCACCATTGCAACTACAGTCTTCGCTCTTGGAAAGTGAGTTGTTTTCTATCTCTTCCTCTGATCTTCATCGGCTTTGAATTTAATTGTAGCGTTTAATCGTAAGAGTCAGACAATTAACAAACATGACTGACATAGCACACATTTTCTGTTTATTTTACTGTTGTTTTTTTTTCTGTGACGTACATTGAGAGGAAAACGAGTCTAGTTTTTTTCTGGCCATCTCCATGGTTTTACCAGTTTCTCCACTAAGCCTGCATGCCAACCTGTTTATCTAGTGTAGTGACAGATCCTGCTCCTGGAGTTTAGCTCCAGCTTGACACACGTGAACCAGCTCATCAAGATCATCAGGATCACTAGAAACTCAGGGTGCATTTCGCTTTGCTTATAGACAGACACTCGTTAGCACTGCATAAAAAATTCATACAAAAAATAAATAAATCAGCACCATAGCATGATCAAGGGCTCCATTAAAACCGATTAAAACCCTTAGGGGCGGGGGGGGGGGGGGGTTTCCAGAAAGCAGGGTATGTTGCGTAAGTAAACAAATACCCTCAACGACTGAAGTAACTTTCAAGGTAAGTAGCCTTAGCAACTTACTCTCTGAACAAACCTACTTTTAAATATTTAGCATCAAAACACAATAATTATTGCTCACAATAATAAAAGCATTTTAAAGATTAAAAAAAGATTGCACAACCCCCCAGTATGCCCGATATGATAAGCATTAAAAAAAGTGGTGATGTTTTGGGAACTGATGACCATGAGCAAGAACTGATGAAAACTAATGATAAGTTAACCCTGCTTTCTTGAATATCCTGCTTTTCCTCATGTCTCATGTTCCTCATCCCGATATTACAAAAGGTAGGTGTGTTTGAACTAAACTCTGCAGGAAAGTGGCCCTTCAGGAGCAGAATTTCACACCGCTGATCTAATGTTTTGTATGGTCTCAAATGTACAGCATATTGAAGTTTGCCTTACAGCCTCCTTATGGTGATTACATTGCCAAAAGGGGGAAAAACAAAAGGTTTTTCCATTTAACACTAGAATTACTGAGCCTTTTTTTCCCTGGTGCAAGTCCCTACTACTAGATTTACTAGCCCTGCGCAAATTTGCGTAAATTCCCCTGACCCTAACACCTCCTAGCACCCCTTTAAGGATTTTCCACAGGCCTTCAGCTCCATTGTTCTCCTGCTTTTGTTGTGCAAACACACCCTCCCCCAACCCCCAACCATGAGAGATTCAGGTCTTTCCTTACCTGCAAAGCTACTTTCCTTCCTTACCTGCAGCGTACAATACACCATGGTAGTTTCTATGTGCAATATTTCTCATATGCAATATTAGTTCTTGTCAATCCTTGTCACTACATTGCATGCCTGTCCATAAACATATATACACAGAGTTGTACATATATTTATATAGCCACACCTTACATAATATGCATAAAGTCTAGTTATACACACACACACACATATATATCTATATCTCTCTCTCTATATAGATAGATAGATATGTGTGTGTGTGTGTGTGTGTGTGTGTGTGTATGTATATATATATATATATATATATATATATATATATATATATATATATATATATATATATACATATATATACAGTACAAGGTCAAAAGTTTGGAAACATTACTATTTGTAATGTTTTTTTGAAAGAAATCTCTCTGCTCATCAAGCCTGCAGTTATTTGATCAAAAATACAGAACAAAAACAGTAATCTTGCAAAATGTTATTACAATATAAAATAATGGTTTTACTTTAAAGTATAATTTATTTCTGTGATGCAAAGCTGAATTTCCATCAGCCATTACTCCAGTCTAAAGTGTCACATGATCCTTCAGAAATCATTCTAATATGCTGATTTATTATTAGAATTATCAATGTTGGCAACACTTGTGCTGCCAAATATTTTTTTGGAAACGAAAATACTTTTTTCAGGATTCTTTGATGAATAAAAAGTTAAAAAGTACAGCATTTATTCAAAATATAAATCTTTTCTAACAATATAAATCTTTGCTGTCACTTATAAATTTAACACATCCTTGCTGAATAAAAAGTTTAATTTCTTTCAAAAAAAGAAAGAATAAAAATTTACTGACTCCAAACTTTTGAATGGTAGTGTGTATATTGTTAGAAAAGATTTATATTATAAATAAATGCTCTTCTTTTTAACTTTTTATTCATCAAAGAATCCTAAAAAAAAGTATATTAAGCAGCACAACAGTTTCCAACAGTTTTTCCATGGATAATAATTAAGCATTTTAGAATGATTTCTGAAGGATCCTGTGACACTTTAGACTGGAGTAATGGCTGATGGAAATTCAGCTTTGCATCACAGAAATAAATTATACTTTTAAAGTATATTAAAACAGAAACCATTATGTGTTATATTGTAATAACATTTTGCAGATTACTGTTTTCTTCTGTATTTTGATCAAATAAATGGAGGCTTGATGAGCAGAAGAGACTTCTTTCAAAAACATTACAAATAGTAATGTTTCCAAACTTTTGACCTGTACTGTATATATATATATATATATATATATATATATATATATATATATATATGTGTGTGTGTGTGTGTGTGTTTGTGCAACATTGGCATTTGTTTACTCAGATCCAAGGCAGGCCAAACCTCTGTTCACAACTATCAAGAGACACACATTCACAATATATGGGTACACAAGTCTGTTTTATTTCAAAGTGTTTCAAACTTTACAGATTTTGCAGACCCAGTGTCCATCATCCCTGCATTTGGCACAGGTGAATTTCTGACATGTTGCACAGGTAAACCTGCTGCGATTCCTGTTGCAGCTCTCTTGCACCTGGCACTGCGTTGTCTTTACAGTGATCTGGAGCAACTCTGAGTGAGCAAATGCAAATGTGCCAGGCCTCAAGGATAATGGGTGGTTTGCACAACAAAAGCTGGAGGAGAAACGAGCTGACGACCTGTGAAAATCTCAGCAGGGGTGATTAACACCTCGGGACTTGCAACAGAAAATAAAAAAGCCAGTAATTCTAGTAGGTGTTGGGTTCAGAGGAGTTACGCAAATTTGTGCAGGTTTAGTAAATCTAGTGTTAATTCATTACTTTACATTTCAACCCCTCTTTTTTCCCCAGATACACACAGTTTCTTAAAGGTTTCCTGGAGTCTGCAGAGAAGAATTACTTTGTTGGATTTCGTGTGCATTATTACCTGTTCACCGATCTTCCAGAACAGGTTCCTGAAGTGACACTGGGTGAAGGTCGTCATCTAACGGTGTTGAAAGTGGCTAGTTCTAACAGATGGCAAGAGATCACTTTGCGCAGGATGGAAAAGCTGGAGAAGCTGATCGAAAGTCGATTGGTCAATGAAGCCGACTATGTTTTCAGTCTTGATGTGGACACAAAGTTCTACGGGCGATGGGGGGCAGAGTCTTTGGGTCGTCTTATAGGTGTGATACATCCTGGTTACTATCAAACACCACGTGAACAGTTCCCATATGAGCGCAGGCCCGAGTCTCAAGCGTACATTCCTGTTGCTGAGGGTGATTATTATTATGGAGGAGCTGTGATCGGTGGCTTAGTGAAAGATGTACATGAGGCTGCTAAAACCTGCCGGATGCAGCTGGACATTGATGCAGCTAAATCCATTGAGGCGGCATGGCAGGAGGAGTCTCATTTGAACAAGTACTTCCTGTATAACAAACCCAGCAAGGTGCTCTCACCAGAATACCTGTGGCAGGACTTCAAACCTCACACAAACGAAGTCAAAATCATTCGCTTTTCTCAAGTTATTAAAAACTATGCGGCAGTTCGTCCAAACCCATAATAGCTGTTAACGGAAACATACATATTTATGCATTTGTATGTAATTAGTATGAAAACACCTGCCAGGCATGCATGTAAATTTAACAGATGTTCTTGATTGACTAACAAAACCTCTGGCCAAATATTTTTTCCTCAGGTACTGTATACATCAACATTTTGTACGGCTGCTCTCAAAGGTTATTTGGATGAAATGCATAACATTGCAGGAAAGCGGTTTTACAATTAAATGGAATCAATGAGAGATAAAACAGTCTATCATTATTGTTATACGTCAACAGCATGAATGGATTATCAGATTTATTCTCCCCCACACACTGCTATAAATAGTAGCCTACTGATCCCAAATGCTGGTTCATACTCACTTATCAGTACTTTTGCAAAGACGAACGAGAAGGCAAAGAAAAGGTGCTTTGCGCATCAAAAACCAACATTGTTGAAAGATTTGAATGATGTTTAACATTTAGTCAAAATAAACATGATCTAACTTTGGAAGGGAAGTAGTACTGCATGGGAGTGTCTTCTTGTATATAACAAATTCTGAATATTTTGTATATTTGTGAGAGATTGTTTCACATTTATTCTCATTGTTAAAATAAAATCACAACAACAACTGTTTGGACTTCAAAATTCCTTACAGATAAAACACTGTGGTGGCCGAGAGAACTCAATCCGCTGCAAATTAATAGTTTAACCATGGTATTTGTACAACTGTGGTTATACAAATGGTTATGGTAATTGGTGGTGTTGCGAGTATTTGCAGCACGTGTCTGTATTTGGTCACATTGCGAGTATTTGCAGCACGTTTCTGTTTAAATCTAATATTTGCTCAAGTCAATTTTTACTTTTAATATTTAATATCCTCGCTCGCACTACATCAAGCAAGGCATCTATAATCCAGACAGACATGAAATTCAAGTAAAACCATATGGCTCGTGAGTCTTGCTATGAGTTGGTGGTTTTGCAACACCGTACATGTACATGTTTGAAGACATTTATGATTCCCTTTATTCAAAGTATGATAGCATTGTAAATATGAAAAAAACAAGGTTACAGTATTTGTTAACTTATCTAGTTGAACTTACTTTGATTGAATTTCCATGACATTTCCAAAAGAACAATAAAACCTTTATTCCATTACATAAAATGTTTTTCACATGACAAAAAAAAACTGATCAGCTGTTCTAGCATTGGGAAGGCCAGTATTTAATGAGAGAAATAGTGAGTTTAAACATAAGTTTAAATTATATTTGCTTAAAACATACCAGAAGAATTAAAAATATATATATTTTAGGTAATAATTCAGTTAGTCGTGACTTTATACATTTAGTACTTTAACTTATCTGGTCTTATTTGTTCCTTCCAGTGCTTCATACTTATTCCCAGACAGGGAGTGTTTCCATGTCAGTGTTGTTGTGTGTTGGCAC